>UESW01004856.1:0-65652 GCA_900491605.1 Calamus simplicifolius | reverse complement strand
GATGCATTCTTAGCAAGATACATGTTAGGTACAAATGAATGCGTGGCACCCAGATCGATTAAGGTTTGAGCATAAGTGTTGCCTACTTTAATTATACTTGGTCATAAAGTTTAGCTTTTCTAGATGTCATCAAGTGTGATATATATTTTTTCTTATCTACCATTCATAATCAATGCATTACACCAGATGTTGCCCAGATCTAGCAACCCAAGAGGGGGGGTGAATTGGGTTTCTTAAAAATTTAATCGGCTATCAAGTATGTGCACTTATATTCTTTTACAAATAAGTATCATGTAGTGAAGCGAATCTAGTACGCAATCAATCATAGAAAATATATTACAACCAAACACATAATATTTATAGTGGTTCGGTGCCAACCTTGCACCTACATCCACTCCCCAAGAACACCTTGGGTATTCCACTAATCACTATAGCCAACCTAGCTAGCAACACTTGTTTTCAGACTCAAGCAAGCCTTACAAATCAATCGCCACTACCCAACCTAGCTAGCAACACTTGTTTCCGGGTATAAGCAAGCCTTACAAATATAAATCCGGATAGACCTCTATCCAAACACATTTCACAACTATGAAACAAATCAGAGCACAAGAGATAGAATGTTTAATATAATAAGCTCCTAGATATGAGCAGATTTAAACAATAAAAATACTTATCAACTTGAGAAGCTAATCCCAAAGTTGCTTCTTTTTTTATTAAATGTAGCTGTATAATAGAAGCCTTCAAGGTAGCTTTGAATGCTCTTCAATAAGGGTAGATGGAGCTTTAAGACCACTTGAAGAATCAGCAATAAATGAACTTTGGTGGGTTAAAAAATAATCAAAGCGATGCTCCAACAATCCTCAAATAAATCTTTCTTTCAAATGATTTTTCTCTCAATATTGTTCTGATATTGTTATGATCTTTCTTTTTCAAAATCACTATCACTTTTCTTTACTTCTCTTTTTTTTTTTTTCTAAAATACTGTTCATCTTCACTATTTATAACAAAAATATCAAGATATAGCCGTTGTGAAATAGAGGAGGGAGTGAGAGAGAGAGAGAGAGAAAATCGGCCAAGAAAGGAAGTTCCAAATGGTAACAAAATATGAAGTAGAAATCCATTCCACAAGAATTGGAAGCCAGGGAAAGGAACCAGCCGAAGAGACCAAGAAGTTGGCATTCCAAAAATATAAAATTGGCATTCTAACATCTATCCAAAAAGAAGCCAGCCGATGGAATTTAAAAGTTAGCATTCCAAAATTGAAAGCGGCATTCCAAAAAATCGAAAGCGACATTCCAATAACTATACAAAAGAAAGCCAACCGATGGACTTAAAGAGTTGGCATTCCAAACCCGAAAAGCGGCATTCCAACATTGCAAAACTGGCATTCTAATAACTATCCAAAAGAAAGCCAGTCGATGGACTTAAAGAATTTGCATTCCAACGTTGATTCCAACTTTTGAATCACAGAAAAAAGCAACCATGAGCTCATGAAGATTAGCATTCCAAAAAGATAAGTTGGCATTCCAACTAAAAGCTCTTCCAATAGAGGGCCATAAAAATCTGGTAGCCCGACTAGGATTCTATCATGCCAGAAAGGAAAGTTGGCATTCCAACTTTTCATCCAAAAACCATCAACCAAAAGACCAAATGAGTTAGCATGCCAAAATTCCAAACTAGTATGCCAAAATGAAGCACTAGGGCATTCCCAAACTCTAAGTAAGCTAACAACCAAAGGTAACCGAAGGGAACCCGAATGTAAACCGAAGGCAATATAATCTGGTATTCCAAATCAAAGATTGGTAACCCAAGATTCAAGCATTAAGCATCCAATCGGAAGGCAATAGAAAAACAAATAGTTTAAGAACATAATCCGATGATGATTCAAAATAGAATTATAAATAGGAATTTATAGAATAATTGAATTCAATTCAAGACAATGCAAATATAATTAAACCTGAAAGTCATTTTGTCAAATGAACCGTATTACCTTATATTATGAATCACAATATACCTAGGATAAATGAAGTGTATTTTTCCATGATGAATAACCTGAAATTGATTGAACTTTATAAATACAATATTAGCACAATACTTAATTATTTTGCATTTCATCAAAATCAATATGGGGTCAACACCAGATATGAATGCAATAATCTTAAAGAATTACTGAATTAATAGGCATACCTATTACAATAGAGTTAGAGGCGTAGCATCCTGCTGCGTGAGGATGAAGACCCTTCCCTGGGTCCTAGATTGATGCTGACTCTTTTCCTTATCTGGAAGGGGCTACTGATCCTTCTAAAGGGGATAGATGGCCATATTGTGATCCATCTTCCCACATATGAAGCAGGCACCAATCAGCCTATGGCATTGCCTGCCTGGGTGGGACTTCCTACAGTGAGGGCAACAGGTCTCCTTACCCTTTTGTCTTGAGGGGGCCTGATATGAACATCTCTTCTTGACCTCCTTAAAGATTGGCCAGAAGAAGGTCCTTTCCTCTTCATTTGTTGCTTCCTCTTCCTTTGGACCTCATACATATCCCTCTTAATCACCAGAGCCTTATTCACCATGGCATTGTATATGGAGAGCTCAAATTCTTTGACTGCTTGCCTTAGCCTAGCCTATAGTCCTTGAGTGAACCAGGTGATATTGGCTCTCTCTGTGGTCACCATGTTAGGAGCAAACTAGGCCAACCTAGTGAATTCAGCTTCATACTAGGCCATGGAGAGATTCTTCTACTCCAATATAAGAAAATCAAACTCTATCTAACTCTGCATGCTCCTGGGAAAGTATTTATCATAGAAAGCATCATTGAACTCTCCTTATGAGATAGCCCGATTGCCTAGTTGCAGCTCCTTTAGTAGCCACCAATCGTATGCTTCCCCTTGAAGGAGGTAGGTGGCATATCTAATTTGCTCCTCCTAACTATCATGGGCCATGAAGGCCTTCTCTATCTTCCTTTCCACCTCTCAGCATCAACGAGGTTGGTGGATCTAGCGAAGGGAGCAGGAGCTAGGCTCAGTAAAGCTACAACCCCCTCCTTGTCAGGGCTGAGGTGGAGCTGGTTGGGCAGGCTGAGTTTGCTAAGTAGGAGAGCAGATTGAGCAGGCAGGACTAGGTAAACTTGCTGCATGGAAGGAGTAGGTTGAGCAGGTAAGACTTGCTGAAACTACTACTGCATGGCCTGAACTATCTGCACCACTCTTGCGAAAGCCTAAAGTAGCTCTACCTGAAACTGCTACTGGCCAATAGAGCCAGAACCTCTAAAAGCCTCTTGGCCTCTTGGTTGGCCAGGGTCTTCAACCCAGGAGCCCTCATCATGTTGCTGGCTTCTGGTGCGATGGACTATTCTTAATTCCTGTCAAATTCATGTTCCAATTAATATCTTCATACAACTCCAAATTTTAGGTTTGCAAAACATGTTGCTTGAGATTCTCTAAGAGTTATTACCCTCCTAATATCATCCTAATGTTTTGCCTAGAATCAATCATTTGTTTGTCCTTAAAGTCAACCTAGGTTCTGATACCACTTAAAGCTGTCACGCCCTATACCTAGTGGTGGTGGGCCCGGGGGTGCTAAGCCACCACATGCTAGGCATCCAGTAACATAACAAATAAGATAAAGAGGGATAATAACTATATGTCATTCAAAGGTCAATAACATTTTTAATACAAGCCATATTTAATAAGGTTTGTACTACATGCCAAAATATACCAGATCAATATTTGGAGCTACAATAAAATTCTTATCTATATTACTGTGATGGAAGCTCTACTACCACAATTTTTTTTCTCTTCAGTTTTGTGGCTCTAAAAATATTGTGAGATTAAGCTCATACTCAATAAGTGATTTCAATATTCAATAAATCAGGTTTTCATATGTCAAAATGCATGTTAAGCTTCCATAATTCAAATATATGTTATCAAAACATGCTAAATTTATGCACATTATATGCTCAAAATAATTTGAAAGTAAATATCTTGTACTATTTCAAAAATATAATTCCAAATTAAATTCACTGTACCACTATAATTAACACGCAAACAAATGTCCCATGATCATATACTACGTTTCCAAAAACCCTTATAATAGGGCTAAAATAGAACACCTCAAAGGTGTATCCTTCCTATAAGTCCCATGTGGAGAAAGGGTTCTGGTACTAGTGTCATGTCACATATCATGTCACAGCACACTCTATGGGTGAGTGTCCTTACATATATATGACCCCTATAGAAGTGGATTTCGGAGTCATATCGCATATGATATCACAATAGACTCCATGTGTGTGTGTCCTCCATATATGACTCCTGTGGAGGTGAGTCCCGGAGTCATATAGCATATCATGTTATATCATATCGTGTTATAGTAGACCATGGTGGCATTTAATAGCATATTTACAAAACATCATTTTTATATCATATGTGCAAGATAATATGTATTGTTGCAAAAATATAATCAATATTTTTCATATTTAAAATAGTTTGAAATTGTCAAAATATACATGTACACTTGTATAATAATTTTGATGTACTAAATATTTTATAGAATTGGTAATTTCAAATAATCATATCAATAATCAATTGCATGTATAAATTGTCAATTTTTTCAAAAATTAACAATTTCAAATAATCAAATCAAATAACCAATTTCATATATAAAGTACCAAATATTTAGCAATTCCAAATAATCAAATCAAATAATCATTTCCATGTATGGGGTACCACAAATTCCATTTTTTTATTTTTTAAATAATATTACATAAATTAATTTTATTATTCCAAAAATGATATAATTAATAATAATTTATAAAATCATTGTAATTGGCTTACTTACCTCCTAACGCTAATCCAAGGATGCAATTGTTTGGGGTCTTAAGTACCTGCAATATAATTTTTTAAAATGTTAATCTTTAAAGTTAGGATGTCAAAGTGATTCCTATACTCTATCCAATTTAATCATGGACTCAACTTGAGGCTTAAATATCTCCAAAGGAAAAGTTTTCCTGCACCTCATGTGGTGCAGAAGCATGCACATCGCATGTGGTTATTGGCTGCACGTGCGATGTACGAAAGGATGAAATTATTCTTGGCATGCGTGATCAAAAGCACGCGTGGTACGCACGACATGCACTGCGCCTAGTGCATAAAGTCCTTTCTTATCTCCAAATATATAAGTCCAAATGATAAAATAAAAATTCTACAAGAAACTAGGATCAAAGCTGATCCAAACTCCACCCTCCTTTTATTGGGCCTGGACTAAATGGGCTCATGGGGCGAACCAGGCCCAGACCAGCCCTCTACACCTGGTTCACCCGAACCAAGGCTTTGTTGGCAGCCTAGGGCCACCATCGGCCCATCACTAGGGTCCATTTGGCCACCAACAATCAGACCAGTGCCAACCCCCATCGGCAGCCACCCCTTCTCTTTTCTTTTTCTTTTCTTTCTTTTCCTTCTTCTTCTTCCTCTTCTTCTACTTCTATTTTTTCTCTCAACCTTCCTTTCCCTAGACGCTTCTATTTTTTCTCTCAACCTTCCTTTCTCTGGGCAGCGGCATGGCCTGCCGAACCCTACCGGCTGCTACCCTGGTGCCGGTAGGGGCTGCCGCCTGCGGCCAAGGCTTGACAAGGCGGCGAGCATGCCGCCGAGCTCAAACCAAGTAGGTAGCCAACCCGGCTCCCATTTTGGAGAAGGGCCACGGGGCGGCCCTCTCCTCTCTGATCGTCCGGCTCGGCTCGAACAAAGGAGGTAGCCAATCCGGCTCCCACTTTGGAGAAGGGCCACGGGGTCCCTCTCCTCTCTAGCCATTCGGAGCCACTGCCAAGCTCGAACCAAGGAGGTAGCCAACCCAGCTCCCACTTTGGAGAAGGGCCACGGGTGGCCCTCTCCTCTCTGGCCATCAGAGCGGCTCCGACTCCCTTCCACACCAGCATTCGGTCCGGATGGGGGGGGGGGGGGCTCGAGGTCGCCAGGCCCCTCGGCATGGTCGTGGTGCAACCGGGCCATGGCCAACTCCTTCTCCCTCTCTCTCTTACCTTGCCAGCATGGAGGGGGATAGTGGCCATGCCCACGCGCTGCAGCGTGATGCGCATCAGCATGCCATGCCATATATATATATATATACATGGGGATTACTGTCACGCCCCAGACCCAAAAATTTGAGCTACGATGACAACGGCATGTCGGGCATGCAAGGTGCCCCAAATTAAGAAACATAAACAATATAAGGCAATAACTATATATTCAATCCAAATCCATAATTTAAAACAATTCATAACTATAAGGTTTGGGCTACAAGCCTTACACACAAGTACCACTAGGGTTACATCAACATAATGGAACTAATTTATTTAAATAGAAGCTCCATCAATCCTATAATTCCTTCTTCAATCCTGAGGCTCTGAAAAACATTATGAGATTTACATGAGCTCACACTCAATAAGTAAGCCTATTATAATATAATATAATCATATATCATTTCAAGATATTATCAATCATTTGAAGATATTATCAAATCACATTTACATGAAAAAGCTTCCAATTTCAAATACATTTATCATGCTATCAGAACATGCATATCATCAGCTTAAAATAATTTGAAAGCTTAATTATACAATAAATGCTAAAATATGCAATGTAAACAAACCCACTGTATTTATATAATCACTGTTTTCTTATGTGTCCCACAGCCCTACAGCACCCAACTGGTGTATCACTCTTAAATGTCCCCTAAGAGGAAGGGTCCTGGTACCAGCGTTATGCCATATATCATAATCAATCATAACACATCCTACAGATGTGTGTCCTCCATATATCTTTCCCTGTGAAGGTGGGTCCCGTATTATAGTCAATCACAATACACTCTATAGATGTGTGTTATCCACATATCTTTCCCTGTGGAGGTGAGTCCCGTATCACTTGATATTTCACATCATTTCACATCATATGAGAACCACAGTGACACATATAGTATATCTTAATATCATCATCATATTTGCATGTCACATATCATGCATCAACATAAGCATAAGCTTCTCACATCACATATACAGTGGTTTATATTATTAGTAATTGCATATAATTATCTCAATAGTACCAATATATTTTGCAAAGTCAAAGTAATCATATTATTCATATTTGTATATACACATATAAGCCATATCTTGCAAAATATTACCAGCTACAATAGTCATAGCAAATGCTTATTTGTAAATTCATGGTACTATTTATTAATTCAATATAAATGAAACTCCATTTTTTACATTTCATAAATATGCAAATAGCTATAAACTCAATGATTTATAAATTAAATACTTTATGAAATTATAATATTTGGCTTACTTACCTCAGTACACAATTTCAAATGGTAAATTAGCTATTTGGACATCTGGGTACCTATAGCATCATTTTACACAATTAAGTTTCTAAAATCTGAATAATAAAGTGACCCTTAAAAGTCTACCCAAAACTAATCCTGGGCCCAACTTTGGGCTTGAATATTTCTCAATATATATGCCCAAATGGGGAAGTAAAAATATCCCAAGAAACTAGATTCAACCCTGATCCGACCCATATTTTTATTTTTCCTTTCTCGACCCAATACAGAGCCCAAATCATAGCTCCAAAGTGGCTCATGAGCTGGCTCAATAGGGCCCAAAACCAGCTCGGCTCAGCCGGCCCGCTCTCATCTTCCCTGCAGCTCCCCTGTTTCTCCCGAAATAGGGAAAAAATCATGCTAGCGGCCAGGGCTGCCGCTGGCTCAACTCCGGGGTGGTTCGGCCGTCGTCGATCAACTCGAAGCTGGCCGCCGCCACGATCGGACTCCCCCTTCCCTCACTCTCCCTCTTTCTCTCTCTCTCTTTCTCCCTACCATAGCCTGTTACAATGCTGATGGTATGGCCAGCCACCATGGCCGGCCGGACCTCCATCGGATGCATGCCTGATGCCGGTGGAGGTCACCGACCACCGTTCAGGCCTGGCGAGGTGGCAAGCACATCGCCGGGCCTGAACCAAGATCAAGACCGGCTGCCATGGCCATAGCACGGTCGCGAGCATCCTTCACCTCATTCTCTCTCTCTCCCTCCCTCCCTCTCTCTCTCTCTCTGGAATGGATGAAGCTCACATGTTGCAAATGCGGCGAAGATGAGGGAAGGAAGCTCACATGTTGCAAATGCGCGCCCGCATCTTCGACGCAGACGCTTCGCTATACCTCAGGTCTAGAGATTCGGGAATCCAATCGTTATGTGGTAATTGGAAACCCAGCCGTCATGCACAAACGCGGGAGTTCCAAGCGTCACCGTTCCTGGGATCTGACGATTAAGTCTCACGATCCAGGTAATCAAGTGTTGATATCAAATTCTGACAATAATATTGAACATGGAATAGTCATAGATTACAATTAGCTTTCATCACGTATAAAGCTTACATGATGCTTTTGGGCTCAAGAGATCATACTACGATGATCTATCATACTACGGTGATCTAGAATTGTTTCGTAGGAATAGTTTAGTATATCATGCCTTGGCTTCCATGGTGGAACGGTGCGCCCTTCAAACAGGTCGCAGCTTGGTGGTTGTTGGAGAGGGAAAGCGGCATGCGGCCATGAAATCAAACTTGATAAACCAAAATCAGGCACCAACGGTTCTTGTCCATCCCCCTACGCGCTTGACCCGCAACCACGTCCACACCCTATTACAGCTCGCCACAGAACCGGACCTATAAGAATTGATGATGAAGCCGGAGATATGCAGCGCAGTGCACCGAGGATCTTTCATTTCCTTGCTCTGGAGCCTCACCACCAGAGAAGCGGAAAGATTGATAGTCTTCTTCCTCAGCACAGAAGCAGGCTTTGCGCCCTCGCATTGACACCTCAGGAAGAATTCCATGGGAGGAGCGAAGCACAGCAGCAGGCTTTCCGCCTAGCGTTGGCAACTCTCCTTCACAAGGCATTTAGGTATGGATGGTATCAGACGGTGAAAAGGCAACGAGAACATCATGCCCCTATCGCTTCGGTTTCCTCATCTCGAAGGTCGCTTAACTTCGAAATAGAAAAAGACGGTGAAGGAAGCCTCAGAGGAAAGGCTCTGATGATATCGAAAGGAAACAAGAAAACAAATGGAACAAAGAAGGTGAATTAGACAGGATGGCTCAAAAACCGGCCCCCTCCCCCATCCACTTTTGTAAAGGGTCCAGCATTTAACGTCTAGGCTCTAAAGCGTTAAATGGAGCGTCCGAATTAAATCTGGGGCTATCTTTCTCAATTATCCTTTTTTTTTTGGAGGCATTTAATTTCGTAATATTTATCCTATCTATTTTATGGAGTGTTTCGGCAAATGATATTTTTAGCATCGGAAATGCAAGAATTTGTTATAGTGATAGATAGTAAAATGCAACGATATTCCTTTTAATCTTTTCACAATCATAATCATCAAAAGCATGGATGGACTTTTGTCAAATCTGAAAGAGAGAAGAGGGAGATGGTAAGACCCAAAAAAAAGGGAAAAATTTATTTATGCTCACTAAAGTGATTCAAAAGCAAGACAAATGATTTGGCAACATCGATTATTCATCTATAAAATGCTTGATGAAGATAAGTTGAAGGGAATTATTAAAATTTAGTATTTTAATTTTAAAAAAAGTAAAAACTCTTTTGTCACCTCTTGCCCCATCCCCCTTATCTCTGTCACTGTGAAGGGGCTAAAAAACTAGGTTGGAATGGATATCAAAGCAAGAAATAAGCCAAACATTGTGAGAAAATTGTTGTGATTGCCATGAGATCAGTGTATAAAGTAAGGAGAAATTTTAAATATTTCATCCTGAGTTACAATAAAGGGGAAAGAAGATGAGGGAATCCAAGAAGTAAGGAAGTTGGTCTTCAATATGACTAAGATTGAGGAGTTGCTTAAGCTTAAGCAAGTAGACTCAAAATTGAGTTTGATTGCAGGCAATGATTAAAGTAGACCTAGAATACAAGAGGAATTCTTTCACTTGAAAATTTAGGTAAAGTCACTACAATAAATATTAGATATCTCGATGCTAAAAAGCTATTTTTTGATACTAAAAAGCATCAGAAAATATCATTCCAACGCTTTAAAGAGAGAGACTTGCCAATGCTTGTTGAAAGCATTGGAAAAGAGAGACTTGCCAACGCTTTAAAGCATTGGCAACATTTTCTTTTTCCTACGCTTTAAAGCGTCAGCAAGAGAAATATTTTTTAAAAAAAATAAAATAACTCATGATTATCTCAAATGTTAATCCTTTTTAACAACTCTCAAGATATACCAAAATTTAAAAATTAAGCCAATCCTGATCAACAAGATATTTGGAAGGACGAGGCCCAGGGTGTTTACATACTCAAGATGGGACCTGGTTCCTGGTTCCTAGGGTCAAGCTAAGTAGGAATTGAGATAGAAGCAGGTAGTGACCCTTGGGTTCTACACAGGAGTGCAAGGGAAAGATTTGGTTAAACTCATCCAAAGAATATAAAGAAAAAGTGCAATAGAGAGATAGAGAGAGCGAAGAATGAAAAATGTCAGAGGTAGGTTAGAGCAAGAAAATGCAGAAAATAAAATAAAATAAAATAAATACAAGAGGGAAGTGGGGAAGTTAGCATGGAAGAGGGAACCGATCTCTGCTCCACTATGTACTGTTTCACGAGAGAGAACAAGACAAAGAGTGGGTCATAGAGTTCGAGCACCTGATTGGAATAGAGGATTTGTGTCAACCCTTCTCCTGGGTCTCAGCTGGATGAAAGCCATGGCTCTTTGTTTGCCAACCCAGCAAAGTCCGTGGATTTACTCACCTGGGCAGAGAAGATCTGGAGGTCAGCAATCCGCTTGAAATGCTCCACGAGGAGCTACTTCAAGTCGTACTCCTAGATCTTCTTCCTTGCCATCCCCTCCTCCTCCATGCTGGATCGGTTCGCTGGACCTTCTTGAGGAGTTTGCCATTAGCTTAAAATAATAAAACAGGGTAGGGAGGGTAGGGAGGGGGCAAAAAAGAAAGAGGGAGAGGGGCCCACCTGGGGACATGCTGGCATTTTGCAAAAATTGAAAAAGAGCAAAGGTAAAAATAGGTCCGATCAATGTCGATGTTTATAAGCGTCAGCAGCGTTACGTAGTGGGGATGAAAGCGTTTCCACTATGCTTATAAGGGTCATTATATCAGTTAGTTGCCGATGCTTTACAAAGCATTGGCAGCTTTTAGTATTTTCTATGGCACATGGAAGAAAAAGTTGCCACGATGCCTATAAGTGTCATTACACTGGTAAACTACCGATGCTTTGTGAAAGCGTCGACAACTTTGGTATTTTATTGTAGTGAGTAGAGCATTATCAACACTAATGTAGATTTTGAAAGCTTGATTTTTTTTACTTTTTTATTTTTAATACACTAAAATTCTTTTCTTAGTTATGGAAGTTAGGTGAGAAGCTAAGAGCCATCATAAAAATTCTCAAAAAACTTGCAACATTGATAAATATTATTTAATTTTTCTTTTTCTTAGATAAATAATTAATGATATATGATTGTGTCCAATAAATCACATCAAAAGTCTATATAAGCAACCAAATTAACTTGATTTAAGGAATCTCTTGCTTTTGATAATCATTACGGACTATAGGAGAGAAAAATAGCATGCATTTGAAATATACTTAAAACAATTAATCTATCTTCTTTTAATAAACACAACCATCTATGCCTTCATTGGTAAAAGTCCAAAAAAGATATATTTCTAATAATCATAACAAATACTTATAAAATCATAAGCACAAATTAAAAATTTTAATTATCTACACATATAACGTATAAAAACAAATTAAATCCCAACACACATCAAATATAAATATCAACATCAAATTAAAATCTTCATAAAAAGTAAAAGAGATATATAATATGTGTTGATTGACCTAATGATAGATGACTCATAAGGTATTCCTAAGATCTCTAATTCAAAAAATCATAATAAATGCTAACAAAATCAATATATATTATATATAATTTGAGGACCAAGGAACTAACCCCCATTCCAAGGTTCTAGACTCAGAATCGACTCTAGCCTTCGGAAGATAATCAATTTGATGCTATCAAATTGAGTTGATATCGGTTCTTGGGTTACCTTACCCCAATAAAAGGTATTGGGCTAAGCCAACTTCTGGTTATGCCTTAAGTTAGCCTTAAGACTAAAGTAAGGTTGGACCTGATAAATAAATTTTTAGCTAAACTTATGTTCTTGCTAGGCCTAAGCTTTATGTTGAACTCAGGTCCATATTAGGCTGGACTCAAGATTTAGGTGAGACTCGAGCTTGAGCTTTAGGTTGAAATACAAATAAATAAGTATCGAGCTTTAGGTTGGACTCGAGCTTGAGCTTAGGTCAAAATTTAGAAAATGGTTTTTTAGGTTTGGTTTGGGCAAGCATGTGCCTCGCCTCAGTCCAATTCCAATCCTAAATTGACCCATAGAATCTAATATCTTGACCTAATATTAGGCTGGGTTAAGTAAAGACTAAGGTGGACACATTGTTGTCCTGACTTAACCCAACTCATGTTTTAGGTAATGCTTAGCCAATAAAATTAATCTAAACTCATGCTTTTTGAATAATATTTATTTTATGCCTATTGATAAATAAAATATGTGGAAATTAATTTTATTGGTAGTAGATTGATTATTCAGAAAAGAACTAGCAAATATATAAATTTGGTCTCATATGGTAAGTATCAATAGGTGAGCACTATACTCTTAATTGATCAGAGAAATGAATAGGAGGGTGTTAAAAATTTGTTTTTATGATTATTTACATATAATTTGAGAATTTTCATATGATATGAGCATTTTAAATTATTTACCAACTATGTATGCCTGTTGATGCTTACCAAAATTATAGATTTTCTAGTTCTCTTTTGAATTATCTACTATCAATAAGATTAATTTTCATATCTTTCATGCCGTAAAAAAATATTCTGCATTTTTTACACCCTCCTATTCATTTCTTTGATCAATTGAAGAATATGAATTTTTTCATAAAAAAAACTTATTTTATGAGTAATTATACTCAATATGTTATTATAATTTTTATTATTGAAAAATTAAAAAAATAAAATGAATGATCGTAAACTGATCCAACTTCTTTTTTTATTTTTATATTTTTTTTTTCTGCTAGGGCCATTTTCAAGTGGAGCAGATATGGTAAAAAGCATGACAAGCATGACATGTTTATTTGTTATTGGAGAGATGCCTTCTATTATCATAATGTTTTAGGTTGCCTTCTTTTTCTCTTATCTGGCTCGCATTAAAGAACCCAAATCATAAGACTTTGCCGCAGCAAAAGCAAATTGCGTTATGTGATATATTGTTCATATCCTTTTCAAAAAAGCTTTGTATCTGTGGCTAATACGGTGGCATCATTTATATGGCGGTATAGCTATAGGACTCAGGTATCATGGCTCTGGTTTTGCTGTGCTCTCTCCAAGAAGCATTTCTCGTAACACTAGAAGTATTAGCAGTGGGAGGGGAATAGAATGGTGCTCATTATTTGTCCGGGGCTTTCAAATATTAATCTTTGTTCATTGGAAAATGACCTAACCAAATAAATCTAACCTTAGAAAAGCTCCATGAGATCCTCTGCGTGTCATCATCACCTTTGCTTTCTAGTTTATAGGCTTACAATATGTCGCCCTTCTCCCCGCATATGCTTTTGAAAGGTACTAGAGAACATGAAATTAGAAAAGAGAGAAGAATACGATAACTTAACTAGAATTCTAGTAAATTTGTGTAATTTTAAACATTAAAATGGTATACATGGAAGAAAAAAAAAAAAAGAAACCTTGACTATAATGACTATATTAGAAATGACTGGATTAGACATGTTGAGGAACCTTGTTGAAATAGGTTAATATAGGACTAATAGGTATTTCGCTTAGGGACAGAGTTACCTTATCCCAATAAAGGCCCTATGAGCCATGCCATCTTCGGCCTTGAGACTAAAGTTTGATTGAATTGGATGAATACATGTTTTGAAAAGTCTTACTGCATCGGATACAATGTAGTAGAAGCAGCACTATATCTGACGATTGATGCACGGCACTTGTATGCGCATGCCAAAGATAAAAAATATATATTTGTATCCACGCACCAATCACTGGGTGCAGTGCGCATGATCTACACTGTATATGGTGCATAAAGATAATTTCATATATTTTGAGCCAAACTTGGACCGTTGCCAGGCCTGATCTAAGCCTGGCCTAAGCCCAAGGCTAGAACCCATATTGAACTTGGCCCTAGTTCATTTTTAGGATCTCCTAGGAGGGTTTTTAGGCGGGCTTGATCATATTGGGCCAAGGAGAACAAGAATAGCAAGTAATCAGGCCGATGCAAATCAATCACAGTCCTCCAACACTAGTGGACTTATTCGTGCCAGGCTTAATTGAGCTTGAGTTTGAACATAGGCTTGAGGTCAGGCTGGCATTTAGTAGAAGGATTTTCAGGTCCCATTTCGGCAAGGTTGCTGTGGCTTGCCTTGGTATGGGTCAAACATCTTGACCTTATATTGGGTCCAAGGTGGGCCGGATCAAGTAGATCAAGTACTAACCAAGGTGGACACATTGGCCCGGATCAAGCACTTATCAAGTTGAACACATTGTTGTCGATTTAACCCAACTCATGTTGATGGTAATTACTTATCCAAGTTTATATTCTATTGGATTTTCCCAATGTTACCCTAGCTAGGATAGGCTTATTGTTTTACACTAGCGTTTATATTCTATTTGAGTTTTACACTAGTGTTTGGCCTCCTCGCATATACCAATACGACCCTCCAACTCTTCTTCCTCTATATAAACTTTTATTTTCTCGATGGACCCTATCTTTCTTTACTTCTCCTTAACACTATAAATCCATCGGTGAACGAAGAACCAAGAACCATGATGCTCACTCGTCCTCAATAACACAATTTAATCTTTACTAAGATTTCTGTCCATAAAGCAACCGAATAGTTTTTTCTTTTTGAATATAGAGACATAATCTAGATTGAATTCATGATTCCCTAATGGATATTTCAAAAAAAATAAAATAAAAATCTTGGTGAAGTGCTTTACTTTTGATCCACTACACTGCTCTGTCAAAATTCAGTTCCATCATAGGGGCTTTCTTCGATGTAGAATGTCTCATAGCTATAAACCTCCAATCATCATGATGAATCATACATGAATAAATGTATAGATCGGATTTACTTACCTTGATGATTCTATGAAGAAAGAATTTGAATGCTAGGTTATGGCGTTACCCTCTTCCATGATCCAAACTATCCTTATGGTGTTAGACTCTGATACTCCCTTGATTTCTTTCTGTCATATCCAGCCCTTATCCTTTCGTATATTTATACACACGAAGGAGCAGCTTTTCCATCAGAGAACATCGTCCATATCTATAACTGCCAATGTCATAGGCTTCATGGATAATGGACCTTTCGTGGCAGTTATCAATCATGGGTGTCACACGTGTTCAACATCTCCCACTCGCACATGCAGGGTAAGACCTTCATTGTAAAAGGAAAATGAAAGAAAGAAAAATGCAATAGAAATCTAAACACCAATTTCATACTGATAGTTAGACAGTGCGACCTAGCGAGTATACCTGCACTTGGGAGCTTAGTACCATGCATCTATTAGGAATGACATAGTAGCTCAACCCCACATATATATATGTATGTATGTATGTATGTATGTATGTATATGTATATGTATAATCAATAGTTTCAACTCGATATACCCTAGACTGGTTCCTTTTATCAAAACATCTCTAATCCCTCCAAGAGCATGTTAAAATAATGTGGTTATGTATCCATAATCAAGTCCTAGCTTTTCTTAAGCGACAAGATTGGCCAGCTAATAAATACATCGAACATAATCTTCCTTTTCTACTCAAATTTTACAATTCATATTTAGTCGCTTATCTAGACATGTTCCATAGATTGAATCATACATAATCATAGGTAACATGCTAAGATAGCAAGACACTAAACACAAACGCCAAAAAATAGCAAAAAGTATAAGGGTATTATGTAAAGTTTTAATTTAACCTTAATCGGTCTCACACAGTGGAGAAGCAGGAATCTTTTTTCCCACTACCTTATTGGCCGAACTAGCACATATGGTATGAATCATGTGTTACAGTGTTTGCAATTTTTTGATGTCAAATAAAACACTGTATAGATCTTAGTTCAGTCGCTTTCTAGCACCTAACCTGAATTCTCTAAGTGCTCTCATTTAGTAGGCAATCACTGAGAATTCATATCTGGCTTTCATAGGTTATTTGAAAATGGGCTATTCAAATCGATTGTCATATATATATATATATTACAATCTCATCTCATACTTTCTATAAGGCGGCATACCTAACATTACGTCTCATCTCTACTCACTATCCGAGCGCTAGAGGTGATTGCTTGTGTTAGTAAACCAATATTTGAACCTGTGCGACATCACTTTGTTGAGCTTCTAACCAAAAATATAATGTGTATACATATATATATATATATATATATATATATATATATATATCTTGATAAAGAACATTCATTTACATTTATCATAAAATAGTACAATATATGTGCTTAACAATACAATTTATATTTTATGCAATCCAAGAGAATCTATATGTGCTATAAAACATCTCTTGGAATTGGTTTAGTCAAGGGATCCGCCACCATTCGATGCATAGAGATATATTATACAATCACTTCTCTTTTACTAATGATGTCTCTAATGTAGTTGTATCTGGTATCAATGTGTTTGGTTCTGCTATGATATTTGGAGTCTTTAGTGAAAGCAATCGCTGCTTGATTATCACAATAAATAGCGATTGGTGCAACACCATCACTTTGAACTTTCAAATTATTAATAAATCTTCTTAACCAAACAGCTTCCTGTACAGCAGCTGAACATGCAATAAATTCAGCTTCCATAGTTGATAGCGCTATGCATGTTTACTTCTTACTACACCAAGATATGTCACCTTTATTAAGTAAAAGGGCATAACCAGATGAAGATTTTCGTTGTTCAAGATCTCCTCCCCAATCAGCATCTGAATATCTAACAAGACGTAATTCTGATCCTTGATAACATAGGCAGTAATCCATAGTTCCTTTTAAATATCTTAAAATTCTTTTGACAGCTTTCCAATGTTCTGGACCAGGATTCGATTGATATCGACTAACTAGTCCAATAACAAAACATGTATCTGGGTGGGTGCACATCATAACATACATTAAACTCCCAACTGCACTTGTATATGGTATAGTAGACATTTGCTTTTGTTCTTGTGGATTCTTAGGACACATATTTTGACTTAAAGCTTCACCCTTTGATATAGGAGTATCCACGGGTTTGCAACTACTCATATTAAATCGTTCTAGAATCTTTTGTATAATTCTCTTGTGACAGAGCCAAAATTTTTTTGAATGATCTCCTTTAATTTTTACTCCTAGTATGTAATTTGCTTCACCCATGTCTTTCATGTCAAAATTCATGGACAACCATCTTTAATGGTTATGACATACTCCTTATCATTTCCAGCTATCAAAATATCATCAACATAAAGAGATAGAATTGAAATTATATCATTCATCTTTCTAATATAAACACAATGGTCCTCATCAATTATTTTAAAATCATATTTTGAAATTACTTTATGAAATCTGAGGTACCACTGTCAGATGATTGTTTCAGGCCATAAATTGACCTTTTGAGCTTGCAAACTTTGCTCTCTTGACCTTTATGTAGATTTTCTTGTCTAACTCTCCATGTAGGAAAGCGGTCTTAACATCCATTTGATACAATTCTAAATATAGATGTGCTACTATAGCTAGAATTAAGCGAATAGAGGTAAACCTAACAACAGGTAAAAAAGTTTCCTCATAGTCTATACCCTCCTGTTGGGTATAACCTTTTGCTACCATACGAGCTTTATATCTATCAATAGAACCATCTGCCTTACACTTTATTTTGAGAACCCATTTGTTCCCAATAGCTTTGCGGCCTGGCAGTAAATTAACCAAATCTCAAACTTGGTTTAGTCTCATAGAATCCATTTCTTCTTCCAATGCTACTTTCCACTTTTCTTTAGCATGATACTCAAGTGCCTCTTTGACAGTTGTAGGTTCATCGTCATCTTGGGGAGTAACTATATAAGCCTTATTTTCAATTAGAAAACATTTTCTAGGAGTTTTGGAACGAATACTACTTCGTAATTGAGAATCATTGCTTCCACCTATCAAAATTGGTTCGAAGTCAGTCTCAAATCTCCCACTCAATTGAGATGGTTGAAGCAATTCCTTGTTGCTATGAGTTTCAATAATAGGATTAAGTACAACTTCTTGAGTGTCAACCATCGAACGACTTGTACCAACCTCTTCTTGCTCATCCATTTCATATAAATGAGAACCTTTGTCCATATTATCCTTTTTAGGAAATTGATCTTCTAGAAAAGTGATATCTTGGGACTCAATTTCAGTAAACCTTCCACCAGAATCCTCACCAATAAATACATATCCTTTTGAGTTTTCAATGTATCATATAAAAATACATTTCCTTCCCTAGGTCCTATTTTACCATATTTATGGGAAGTGTCAAGTATATAAGCTGCACATCCCCATGGATGCATCTAGCTCAAATCAGGTTTTCTACCTGTCCATAACTCATAAGGTATGGAGGATACTGACTTAGAAGGCACTCTATTAAGTATGTATGCTGCAGTTAATAAAGCATCTCCCCAATATTGTATTAAAAGATTAGCTTGTGCCATCATAGACCTGACCATGTCTAGTAATGTCCTATTTCTTCATTCAGCAACACCATTTTGTTGTGGAGTTCTAGGCATGGTCAATTGTCTCGTAATTCCTTTATTGTTACACAGTTCCTTGAACTGTTTAGATAGATACTCTCTTCCTCGATCGGCCCTTAAAGCTTTCACCCTTTTGTCTAATTGATTTTCTACCTCATTTAGATATCGTATAAAGCAATCCAATGCTTCCGATTTATGAGAGATCAAATAGGCATGACCATACCGAGTATAACCATCTATGAAAGTAATGAAATATGAGGCTCCATACCTTACTCTAGTAGTCATTGGTCCACATATATCAGAGTGTACAAGTTGTAATGGATAATCGGCCCTATGGGCTGTTCCAAATGGTTTTCTATTCATTTTTCCTTTTAAGCAATATTCACAAGTGGGCAGATTAAATTTCATGTTTGATCCCACTAGACCATCACGAGCGAGTCTATTCATTCTATCTTGCCTAATATGCCCTAATCTAGTATGCCATAAATTCATCTCAGCATCATCATTGCTAGATTCAGTAATAAAGAAAAACAAACACCATTGCTACTATTACAATATTTAGTGTTTAAAACCATTAAGCCGTTCATTAGAAAACCACAACCATAAAAACTAGTACCAAGAGAGATAGATACACATTCTCCCTGAAAAGTCATGCTAAAACCTAGTTTTAAAAGAGCAATTACAGAGACCAAATTTCATCGAATATTTGGAGCATAAAGAACATCATGTAAATATAGGATTCGGCCTTCTTGCAAGTCTAATTTGCATGTGCCAATCCCTTTTACTTCTATCCTTGCATTGTTTCCCAAATAGATCCATTTTGTTCTTTTAGAAATTCGACGAAATTCCACAAACTCATTTCTGTCTCTAGCTACATGGTCTGTGGCTCCTGAGTCTACAGTCCACAAAGGATGTGTTTCAGTGAGCAAAACAGTACTAGAAACAAAAATACTTGATATAGAAGCACAAGATAAGGAGGCAAGATAAGATAGTACCTTTTTAGGCTCAGTGCATTCACGAGTAAAATGACCTAGTTTGCCACATTTGTAGCATGTCATCTTAGTCTTGTCCTTCTTACCACCACGCTTTCCTCTGTAGTGCTTTTGAAATTTAATCCTTTTCTTTGGTCCTTGACCAACCTCCTTTACCTTACCCTTGCCTTTGCTTCGTCCATAAAATCTCTTGCGCTTAAAACAAAAAACTTAGAACTTGGCTTTGCCACATATGCTTGTGCCTCAGGCTTGGCTGCCTCTAGGCGTTCATCTTCAAGTTCTAAGTGACACGCAATATTAGCAAAGGTCTTAATGCTTTCAGTATGAGTCATATTAACTTTCATGTGTTCCCAACTGTTGGGAAGAGACTGGATAACAGCATGTACTTGTTGCTTATTTGTGAGGGTATGTCCAGTAGATTTCAATTCCATGATCATATTTGACATGTCCCTTAAATGTTGTTTCATTGATTTGTTAAGGACTTTCTTATAAGTGTCAAATTTGAAAGTGAGCTGTCTAAGTTTGGAGATTGAAGTGTCCCCAAACTTTTCTCTCAAAGCAATCCACATGCCATTAGCAGTCTAATACTGCTGATACTCATATACTAGATCATCGATCATGAAACTGGTCATGATTCCTCGTGCAGTGGAATCTTTCTTTTTCCATGCATTATAAGTAGCTAAATCACGTCTGAACTGGGCATTGTTAACATTCCCCTTAACTTCTTTAAGCTCACTCATTACATTGTTGATGGCCTCCAAAGCATCACTTTCATCAAGTAGATACTGAATTTTTAATTGCCATATGTTATAATTCTTACCATTTAATTTATCCCTTTTTTGAGATCAGCAATAATATTCTTAGATGCCATGACTAATCACAGAACTACAAAAAAACAAATGTAAATGTAATATCAATTTATGTTCTATTTATATATGCACATCACTAGTCATAATTCAAATTAAATTAACCAAAAAAAACTTCATAAGATATAGATGCAAAAGTTCACTATGTTCCCAATCAACATCTATATTCAAATGTAGAATTCATGGGGATTTAATTTGAATTGTGACAAATATAATTCCAAATGAGAATCCACTTGAATATTGCCAATCATGAATGCCCATAAACAAAATATTTTCATTATAAACTATTCAATGAAAACATATATACAAAACAAAAAAATATGTACAACAATGAAAACATATGTACAAGAATAAGAAAAAATAATTAATTCACTACAAGTTGAAACGTACCCTTCTAGGGATAAATTGTTCAACATTTTCCCTATCCATAATCACAGGAGTCATTTTCCTAACCAAGGATGACTTACTGTGGAATACTTAGCAAAATATATATTGGGACTTACAACTAACACATATGTCCTAGCTAAGTTTTTCCAAATGTTTGATTCAAGAAACAAGTAAACTAGCCTCTCATAAACTCTAGTTTTTCCATTCAAAAAGTATGTATCATTTGATACATTGGAAGACATATTATAATCACTTCTAGAAGCTTTCCAAATTGTCTCATAGACATCATGGCTATGTTTTATGTAAAGCTGAATACTTCTCTATATCATTAAGTACATGGCCACTATGAGTAATCTCTTGTAGCTTGTTATTAACAACCCTGACATGCTCTACAAGTGTTTGTCCAGGCAACATTCTATATTCAACAAGATCCGATTTTAAACTGCTAAGCCTTTGCCTTGCAGTCTCGCTTCTCAAAGCTATTGGAGTTCTTTTGATGAGTGGTGATCCAGGGATTCTTCTATCCCTCTTATCTTTTCTATAGCTGTTAAGGCTGATCATCATCCTCAAGCGAGACATGATTCCTTAAAATTTAAGGAAAAATTTCATATCAGGCAAACAAACAAAATCTCAAGCCAAACATAAATGTAATATAGAATGTATAATGATTACCACAGAAATAGTTTTAGACACACTCATGTCAAAAAAAAATGAGAGGAGAGCATAAAAAAAACACAGCAAGGAGATTAAATTAATTTCTTCTCTTTTAAATCTGATACGTGGGCCATTGGCCCACCATAATATTAAATTAATTTCTTTTTTTAATTATTTATTTAAATTGCAATTCAAAACCTTGAAATAAGGGCTGGACATGCCCTAGAAGCAACTTAATAGGGCACGTAGAGGCAGAAACTTGATGCCAACTCGGAAAGGCAATCCAAAACGGTTTACCGCATAGGCGACGCTAAATAACTCACTTGAAAAAAAAAGGACCAAACCATACGCTCCCTCATAGCACCACACGATTGGGCCTGCGTAGAGGTGATTAGGCGAAGAGTAGGCGGGTGGTTCCGCTGGATGGTTTGTTGAGCTGTCCTCACCAAGTCCTCCAAGATACTTGGGCCTCATCGTAGAGTACAAATTTCAGTTTTATCAAAAACTTCCCAACCGGAATTTATTGGAGGCTGGGATGGATGGGGAAATGCTTTTAGATCTTACCAACGGTTGGAATTTGTGAGGATGTGTTAGATAAACAAACAAAAGAGTTTATTAAATATGAGGGTGAAGTCCGAGCACAAGCAATAAATAACTCGCAAGAATTGACTGACGTAAGTGCACCAGGCAAATTTATTTCAAGCTATAGGCCTGATAAGTCTATTTATTATCCCAATTTAATCATTAAAATAAATATTAATTACTTTAAATTTATTAAGAATTGATACTTTTTATGGATGTTTACAAAAAAAGGAGCTGGAAAGAGTTCAATTTTTGGAGTCCAACGATGCAGATGGCACTCAAATCAGGACTCACTACAAAAAAAAATGACTTATTATGACGAATTAATTCATCGCAATAGGTACAAAAGTCATCGTAATAAATTATTACGATGATAAAAAATTTGTCGTAATACATTACAAATCATCGTAGTAATATGTTGTCGTAATAACCTATTACGACGTATTATTTTTGTCGTAATAGAGTCTTATTACGGCGATAACCTATCATCGTTATATATTTTTTTAAAAAAATTAATTTAATTAAAATCTTATTACGATGAAAATAAGTCTCCGTAATAGGTTTTTATTTTAATATTAAAATTTAATTAAAATCTAATTACAGCGACTTAGTTTCACCGTCATAGGGTGATATTATGGCGAAAATAAGTCGCCGTAATAAAATTTTAATATTTTAAAAATTTAAATAAAAACCTATTACGGGGACTTATTTTCACCGTAATAGGTTGATATTATGGCGAAAATAAGTCACCGTAATAAGATTTTAATATTTTTAAAATTTAAATAAAAACCTATTACGACGACTTATTTTGCCGTAATAGGTTAATATTACGGCAAAAATAAGTCGCCGTAATAAGATTTTAATTAAATTTTAAAATATTAAAATTTTATTTTAATATTTGTTTGTATTGCACCTGTTACAATAATATAATATTAAAGCAACAATACTAGAAATAATTTCTAATATAAAAGTTTCACAAAAAAAAATTAATAAAAGTTTTCATTCATTTCAATAAAATCATCATATACAATGTTTCAAAAATACATAATTAAAAAAAATATGTACTATGGAGGTAAAGTCTGCTGGGATCCACTAGGATGATATCCAGGCACTAACTATCGCATGAAAGCAGTGAGCTCAGCAGTCGTCGCCTTTAGATCCTGGATAGTCTTCTCTTGCTGAGTGAGTTTATCCTCTTGCTGAGTGAGTTTATCCTCTTGCTGAGTGAGCTTATCTTCTTGTTGAGCAAGCTTATCTTCTTGCTGAGCGATGAGCTCTCGGCACTCATGTAATTCACCCTTTAATTGTGAGTTTTTAGAAGATGAAGAACTACCTCTAATTCTCGATGTACCCTTCGGTAATGGACCCCATCCTCTTTTATAACCATATCTAGAGCCTAAAACCTCCTCCAAAATGACATCCTCATTGATTGGTTCTACTGTAGAGTCCTGTGAGGAAAGTCGCTCTATTAACTGTGCCTGCAATGAAAAGAAAACAAATTCAATATGTTTAGTATAAATATTATATTCAATAATATTGTATTTTTAATTGATAAAACTTACATGGGTTTCTTCAGCTTTTTCATTTATCCATTGATTCTTCTTTTTATCAAAATGAAGAGTATTCCACAGATGAGTCTTGATGGCTCCTCTCCCGTAACCGGATCTCTCTGAAAAGAAACAATAATAATTTAAAATAATAATTTAAGACAATAATCTAATACAATTATCAATGTATCAATGAAATAATCTAATACAATGTATTAATGGAATGGTTCTTCTTCAGAAAAAGAATTTGAGGCATGTTTCTTACTAATGGCTTCTATGTGGTGGTCTCTGCAAGAAGTTTAGGATCTCATATGAATTTTAAAAGATCAAGTAAAAATTAAAAATCTAATATCATTTGCCATTTTTGATTTATATAAATCTATAGGGCTTAGGTCCTTTATTTTTTTTTCTTTTTTTGGCTCATCAAGTGGTGTTTGTTATCAATGGAAAGAAACTGAATGCAAATAAAGAGAGAAAAATGGAGCTAGCCCATTTATAATCAAATACTAGGAATTATTATTAAGTCTACACAAATAGTCTACTCACATCACCCAACAAGAGATCATATAAAGAGTAAGCTGGGCTCATCATTCATGTATTATTGTATCAAATTTATTCAGTCAATTTTGTAAATCTAAAATCATCAGCAATTAATGGTTGCTGATGCATTGCAAAATTCCATTAGTCTCTTCATGGATTGCCCGCTTTTTTTTGTTAGATAAACTTTGAGTGATGGTTAGATTTCCTTGCTTGCCTTTGTTATTTCAGGAGGCAGCATTGTATGTGTTAAGTACGAAAACCATAGAAGAGGCTGTTAAAATCTTCACAGAGGTGAGTCATATGCAATCTTTGGTTAAAATTATAGAAAAAAAGTTTGCCAAGAAAAGCTTTAAAGAGGGTTGTTAGTAATGAATCATGACCAGGTGTTGGTTTTTCAGGGTCTGAAGCCAGTGCTCAGCACAAGGGAACGCATGGATTTGAATGATGATACCGAGATGCTGGACTGCATAGAAATGGAGCATCTAAACCTCCATTTGCTAAAGAGAGATATAGTTTCTGCTCCTTTTTAGCCAGCCTCTGTACATATTGTTGGTCCCAAGTTTTCCTCTCACTCCTTTCTTATGTTTCAAAAGCCACAGTTCTTAGGACTATGAGGCTGTTTGATCTTACTTGCTTTTAGTTGTCACTTGTATATGCCTATGACGAGATGCTTATATAGAGAGTGCTGTTAAAGAATTCCTATTAATGTCTGTTGTTTGTCTTCCAGCTGTCGTAGTTGAGAAGGACCAAAATTTGGCAGTTTTTGTTTGGCTAAAGGGAGATCTTGATTTATTGCACTTGGCTAAAGGTACAAAGAAACAAACAGGCTTCATGACTAAAATGGAAATTATTGAAAGCTTCATGACTAAAATGAAAATTACTGAAAGCTTCATGACTAAGTAGGTAATCAAGTTTCCGAGCAATCATAACATTAAACATCAATGATTGGTATCGATATAGTTGGTCACCAACCCCCTACAAATGATCCCCGTCTGGGTTCAGATCCCAATTCCCAATCACCATATCTAGCACTCAACATAGATCCTGGATCAAATCTTTCATAAATATGACTACACTAGATTATACTGACCTGAAGTATATATATATATATATATATATATATATATATATATATATATATATATATATATATATATATATATATATATATATATATATATATATATATATATATATATATATATATATAGTTATAAGGTATATTAAGTACATTAAACGTAATCTAAAGTAATCTAATACAATTATACTGACCTGAAGTCGATTGATCATAGATGCTTTCTATGCATCAGTGATCTCACTCCACTTCTTGACTGCAAGTGGTGCCATGTCACGTACAACCACTCCTATCTCGGTCAGAAACTGAGAGCGAAACTCTCCTAATGGTCGTCCAACCTCAGGTGGCAGAAGAATAGGCAACTTCTGTCCACGACGCGTATCAATCAGATGTGTGGACTTGTAACCGCGAGCAGGACCTCGACCCTTCTTCTTTGATGATGTAGTTGCAAAACATAATGAACTAAATTAGTGCAAATACCATAAAGAAATATAGCCAAATAATATATGTTTAAAGTAGAGTTATACATAATGCACCGACAGATGACCCCTCTGTCAGAGCTGGAATGTAAGGACAATCATCTCGCCTCGATGTAGCAGGAGTATCTCTCGAAGACATCTGCAAACAAACATACAAACTAGAATTAACAAATAAGAAAGTATAAGAACATATAGTTATAATAAGTTAAAAAAAAATGAATGCTACCAAATTAATCACTGTCATCACTAATATGCTCATTTTATTCATCATCCTCCATATCAGAACTATGTATAGATCCCTCACTGTCATAATAGCTAGTGTGTCATCCTCAACATCTTCGCATATAAAGTCATCTTGACCGACATCACTTTGACCTCTAATGTTTTCTTGAATGCAACTATTTCAGCATCAGTGTCCGTACGCCGAGATGTTATTAAGTCAATGTTAGGTTGCTCACATGTGAATCGAAGGGCTGCTGAATCATCTTCTTGATATACTTCTTCCTGAACATCATCATCTTTTTTTGGAATATCCCACAAATGACGATGACTAACCTTGTATACCACTTTCCAATTAGAATTGTTCTTCAAATCATCCAAGTAGAAAACCTTTTCAGCTTGTGATGCTAAAATGAATGGCTCATGTTTGTACCATTCTAAACTAATATTATACTTGTAATATTATAATGTTGTTGCATTCTCCTGTGCTTTGGTTTAGTTTCAAACCATTTGCACTTGAACATTATCGCCTTACAACCTTTAACAAAATGAAATTCAAGGACCTCTAAAATATACCATAAAGTTAATTTCTTCTCCTAGATGAGTAGAGGGAACACAATGCCACTATTCTATGTTTTGTGGCTGACATCCGGAGTAACAGTGATAAATTTAACGCCGTTCACCACACAGCCAGTATACGAGAACATACGACTGTCGGGACCAATAGCCAATGAATAAAGCTCATCAGGAGCTTCAGATGCCCCAGCAAAATGCTTATTTAACATCTGGATAAACCAAACATCAACGTCATTTGAAATAAAGACATATGATATATTAATTAACATATAAATGAATGTACGGGCTTACTTCATTTTTAAACCACTCCAAAAATCTTTCCTTTGTAATTGGTCCAGTTGTTTCGGTCTAGTTGGATTTAGCTGATCAATGTGTTGGCTATAGAGAACATTACGCTAATGAGCACTATAGAAAAATGCATGATATGAAGAAATAATTTTACAAGTATACTTACTTGAGAAATGGTTGCACCTCTGGATAATTATTGATGAGGTACCAATGTACTTGTTTTAAAGTTTTATCATCTAAATGCACCATTCTTTCTTTTCCAAGAGGCCGCCAACGAGTTGCAAATATATTTAATTGCTTGTCCAAATGGCTATCCGAATCAAAATTTCATTCCGAACGATTGAATTTTGTTTTTATGCCTCGAGATACATTGAACAAAATGTTAGAGACTCGTTGACAACATAAGCTTCTGCAATTGAACCTTTCGGACGAGCCTTATTACGTACGTATTGTTTATACGTACCAAGTGCCCTTTCAAAAGGATACATCCATCTACTTTGAACAGGTCCGGCAAGTAAGGCCTCGTAAGGCAAATGAATTGATAAGTGCACCATAACGTCAAAAAATGCTGGTGGGAAAATTCGTTCAAGCTTACATAAGATCACTACAATCTGCTCTTGTAACAATTCCAAATCCCTAACATACAATGTCCTTGAACAAAGTTGTTGGAAGAAATTAGAAAGCTCAATTAAGTACTACTCTCATGTTTCTGCAAGAATGGTGAATGCCAATAGGTAACAATCTTTGAAGTAGTACATGACAATCATGTGTCTTCAAGCCAGATATCTTTCCATCACCTTCATTTACGCACCTTGAAATGTTGGAAGAATATCCATCGGGCACCTTCACAGATTTTAGCCACTTACAGAATTGTCTTCTTTCATCTAATGTTAAGGTGTAAGATGCAGGAGGCTTATAAACTCTATTACCTTGAGTTTGTAACCACAACTCCCTTTGGATCCCCATTGAAGCTAGGTCCTCTCTTGCTTTATATGTGTCTTTTATCTTACCTTCGATGCTTAATAAAGTTCCCACGACATTGTCACAAATATTCTTCTCAATATGCATTACATCTAAGTTATGTCTCAATTTTAATGATGACCAATACTCCAACTCGAAGAAAATGCTCTTCTTATACCAATTCAACTCATTTGGTGCACGCTTACGCTTTCGATGTTTATTGTTTGGATGCTTTCCGGACTGTTCAGCAGCTATGTGTTCTAATTGCATTAAAATTTCTTCTCTGGTCAACATTTTTGGTTTGACTCCATGCTCTCTACTTTCATCATGGAGTCAAACCACTTCGAGTCGGCTCGTGCAAACCCAGGTGTCGACTCCGCACAGTCACAGAAAGGCCATCCCGACATGGAGTCGACTCGCGCCTAAGAGGGGTCGACCTGAGAGTTTCAGTCGAAATCGGGAGTCGACTCCGATACGCACCGAGTCGGCTCCGAGACCATTTCAGACCAAAAACATGAAATT
Source organism: Calamus simplicifolius (assembly GCA_900491605.1). Taxonomy (NCBI): domain Eukaryota; kingdom Viridiplantae; phylum Streptophyta; class Magnoliopsida; order Arecales; family Arecaceae; genus Calamus; species Calamus simplicifolius. Next base: position 37,132 of record UESW01004856.1, on the reverse strand, counting down.
TCTGAAATGTGTCTGGAATATGATCATAAAAATTGATAAATAATCATGGATATGAGTGAATCAATTAGATATGAATTCTAGATAAGATTTCCTTAAGGATCGAGGATTTGAAAGAATCTTAGATAAAATTTCCTTAGGGGTTTCAAATTCATTCTAAAGGATCACAAATACCTAACTCTCCTCTAAGATAACAGAATCTCTCTTCATTTAAAGGTTTAGTAAATATGTCAGCTAATTGATCTTCAGTGTTAACATAATCAAGATATATTTCATTATTTGCTACATGTTCTCTTATAAAATGATATCTGATTTCTATGTGTTTAGTTCTTGAATGTTGAATTGGATTCTTTGTTAGATTGATTGCGCTAGTGTTATCACATCTTATGGGTGTTTTATCAAGTGTGATACCATAGTCTTCAAGTTATCGCTTAATCCATAGGATTTGCGCACAACAACTTCCAGCCGCTACATATTCAGCTTCAGTAGTTGATAATGCAACTGAATTTTGCTTTTTGCTAAACCATGTGATTAAGTTACTTCCTAAGAAATGGCATGCACCACTTGTGCTTTTTCTATCTAGTTTGCATCCAGTATAATCAGAATCCGAATATGCAATTAGATTTAATGTGGAGTCTCTAGAATACCATAAACCTACATTTTTTATTCCACTTACATATCTTAGTATTCTTTTAACAGCAATTAAATGTGATTCTTTAGGTTCTGATTGAAATCTAGCACATAAACATACAGAAAACATAATATCTGGTCTACTTGCGGTTAAATAAAGAAGGGATCCGATTATACCTCGATAATACTTTTGGTCAACCTTTTTACCTTCTTCATCTTTGTCCAGCTTGCATGAAGGACTCATTGGAGTTCCGAGGGGTTTCATTGATTCCATACCAAACTTCTTTAGGATTTCTCTTGTGTATTTGTTTGGTTGATGAAGATTCCCTCTTTGCTTTGTTTGATCTGGAGTCCAAGGAAGAAGTTGAGTTCTCCCATCATGCTCATCTCGAATTCTCCCTGCATCAACTTTGCAAATTCTTGACAAAGAAAATCGTTAGTAGCACCAAAAATAATGTCATCTACGTATATTTGTACTACAAGCAAATCTTTATTTTTTCTTTTCAAAAATAGCGTTTTATCAACATTCCCTCTTGTAAAATTATTTTCTATTAAGAATTTACTTAACCTATCATACCAAGCTCTAGGTGCTTGTTTCAAACCATATAAAGCTTTGTGCAATTTAAAAACGTGATTTAAAAATTCGTGATCTTCAAAACCTGGTGGTTGTTCTACATAAACTTCTTCATTATAAATCCATTTAAAAATGCATTTTTTTACATCCATTTGAAATAAGTTAAAATTCATATGACATGCAAATGCAAGTAATAGCCTAATGGCTTCTAATCTAGCTACCGGCGCAAAGGTTTCATCAAAATCAATACCTTCCTCTTGATTATATCCTTTAGTAACCAATCTAGCCTTGTTTCTAATTACAATGCCATTTTTATCTAGTTTATTTCTAAAAATCCATTTTGATCCTATTACTGAATGATTTTTAGGTTTTTCAACTAGTGTCCAAACATTATTTCTTGTAAATTGATTTAATTCTTCTTGCATTGCTAACATCCAATTATTATCTTTTTCAGCTTCTTCTATAGTTTTAGGTTCAATTTGTGATACAAATGCAAGATGATTACTAATATTTCTCATATATGATCTAGTTCTTATTCCTTGAGATGGATCGCCTATAATCAATTCCTTGGGATGACTATGAGCATATCTCCAGTCTCTTGGAAGATCTGTATCATTATGATCAATATTGACATCATCGTCCTTATGTGAATCATCATCTTAGCTTCTTGCTCATGATCAGAAGATACTTCAATATTAAGTTTTTCAAGATCTTTTTCAATTATGTTTGTATCTTCCTCATCATCAAGCTTTTCAGAACTAGATGCTAAAGACTCATCGAAAACTATATGAATGGATTCTTCAACTACTAAGGTTTTCTTGTTAAATACTCTATAAGCTTTACTAGTTGTTGAATAACCTAAAAATTCCTTCATCAGATTTAGCATCAAATTTTTCTAAATTATTTTTACCATTATTATGAATAAAACATTTACATCCAAATGCATGAAAGTATTTTATATTTGGTTTTCTTTCATTCCATAATTCATAAGGTGTTTTCTTTAAGATTGGTCTTATTAGGGCTTGATTTAAGATGTAGCATGCTGTGTTAATAGCTTCCGCCCAAAAGTACTTTGGTAGGTTACTTTCGCATAGCATGGTACGGGCCATGTCTTCTAGAGTCCTATTTTTCCTTTCAACTACACCATTTTGCTGTGGAGTTCTAGGGGCTGAAAAATTATGATTAATTCCATTTTCAGAACAAAAACTCTCAAATAAGTGATTTTCAAATTCTGTTCCATGATCACTTCTTAGAGATACTATAGTAGTGTTTTTCTCATCTGTGACTTTCTTAAAGAATTTCAGGAATATCGAGAAAGTCTCATCTTTGTGAGCTAAAAATATTACCCAAGTATATCTAGAATAATCATCTACAATCACTAGACCATATTTCTTTTCTCCTAGACTTGTGGTTCTAGTTGGTCCGAAAAGATCCATGTGAAGTAGCTCAAGTGCCCTAGAAGTTGAAACAATGTTTTTAGATTTGAAAGAACTTCTAGTTTGTTTTCCAAATTGACATGCATCACATATTTTGTTGTTTTCAAAATCTAGTTTAGGTAATCCTTTAACTAAATCCATTTTAATTAGTTTTGAAATAAGGTGTGTGCTTGCATGACCTAATCTACGATGCCACAACCAACTAATTTCATTTATGTTAGCATTGTCAGCAATTAAGCAATGATCACTCAAAGATAATTTTTCTAGATCAACTAAGTAAACATTGCCATGTCTATAACCAGTAAATACAATGCTATCATCAATAGAATTAGTTACAGTGCATATAGAAGATTTAAATGAAACATTAAAGTTTTTATCACATAATTGACTTATACTTATTAGATTATGCTTCAAACCATCAACATAAAGTACATTATCAATAAATGTAGATGGAGTTATACGGACTTTACCAAGGCCCATAATTTGACCTTTACCGTTATCGCCAAACGTAACAACTCCACCTTTCTTTTCTTTCAGGGTGATGAATTCATCTTTGTCACCCGTCATATGTCTTGAGCAGCCACTATCAAGGTACCACTTTTTCTTTGATCTTTTGGCTACAAGACATTCCTGCAATATAATCAAACTTTATGTTTAGGTACCCAAGCTTTCTTGGGTCCTTCATGGTTAGTAGCAATAAGAATTGTTCCTTTCGGAACCCATATTTTCTTTGCTTTAACATTTAACTTGTTGTAATTATTTAACGTTTTGCATTCAAATGATTTATGACCTTTTTCATTGCATTTGAAACAAGTTATATTACTTTGGTTGGCTTTTACAAAAATATTCTTTAAAGATTTTTGTTTCCTTAACGTGTTATACCCTAAACCTGCTTTGTCAAAAAGCTTTTTGACTATCTAAAATCATGTTAGTTTAGTTGAGCTTAAGTAAATTTCTCAACAATGTCTTTATATTTTTAACATCTTTCTTAAGAAAATCATTTTCATTAGAGATTGATTCTTTTTCTTTAATTAGATTTTTATTTTCAGATTTTAACAAATCAATCTTGATTAAATCATTCTTTTCATTAAGAAGAGTTCCATTTTTCTTTTAAGTCTTTAACTACAAAAGCTAATTCATTTTCTTTAATTAAATTTAATTTTTGGTTTTTAATGATTTGTGTTTCTTTTTTAAAGGATTTAAAATCTATCATTAAGTTCATTAAAAGCTTCAAACATTTCATCAAATGTAAATTCATCATCAAGGGTTTCGGAACTTACCTCATTGTCGTTGTCGTTGTTGGCCATGAAGCAGATATTGGCAACTTCCTTTTGCTCATCTTCTTCGGAAGGAAGATTCATCAGACCATGTTGCCATGTATGCTTTTTCTTTTTCTTGTAGGCCTTTTTCAGCAAAGGACAATCATATCTAAAATGCCCTGGCTTTTTACACTCATAACATACTAAGGGCTCTTTCTCTTTGTCCTTTTCCTTTATCTTTCCTTTTCTTTTTCTCCTTCATTTTTGCTCCAAATCTTTTTTATGGAAGGGCCTTTTTTCATAAACTTCTGAATTTCCTTGGCCAAGAGAGCAGTTCATCATCATCATCTTCATCATCTTACTGCTGCTTCTTCCATTTCTGCAGCTTTGAGGGCATGGTTTTCTTCTTTTTGTTTCCTCCTCAACATGCTGCTTCATTGTTAACTCGTGGGTCATTAGGATCCTAGAAGCTCTTCCAAAGGTAGGATGTTGAGGTCCTTTGCTTCTTGGATGGCAGTGACTTGGCTTCCCACGATCTTGGTAGTGACCTAAGAATTTTGCGCACAAGCTCAGCATTAGAATAAATTTTCCAAGACTTTTCAAACCATTCACAATATCAGTGAATCTAGTGAACATGCATGTGATGGTTTCAGTTTGTTCCATAGTAAATAATTCATATTTATGAACCAAAATATTTATCTTTTATTCTTTTACTTGGTTTGTTCCTTCATGTGTAATTTCCAACCTATCCCAAATTTCTTTTGCGAATTACAAGTTGAGATTCGGTTGAATTCATTTGAGTCTAAGGAACAATATAAAATATTAATGGCCTTAGCATTTAGTTGTGCCATTCTCCTATCATTACATTCCAATCCCTTTCGGGCTTAGGAACAATAGTGCCATCAATAAGTGTGTGGGTGTACTAGGTCCATTTATTATTACTCCCCACAATTCATAGTCAGAAGCTTGAATGAATATTCTCATTCTAGCTTTCCAATATGAATAGTTGGTTCCATTAAATAAAGGAGGTCGATTCGTAGAATGACCTTCAGCAAAACTTGAACCACTTTGTGTTGCCATAAGGATCTTTAGCCCTTGATCGTGAGATCAAATTCTAAATGAGCACTTGCTCTGATACCAATTGTTGGCCCAGATGGCAACCCAAGAGGGGGGGGTGAATTGGGTTCTTAAAAAATTTAAGACTTTTTGAAATGCTTTAAACAGATTTGTCAAGATGTGCAAGTGAGTGAAATTAACTAAGAAGCAATGCACAAGCAAATAATAAAGAGAGATAGAGAGAGAGAAAATATAGCACGGCAAACACAAGATAATTTTATAGTGGTTCGTGCAACCAACACCTACGTCCACTCCCAAGATTCACTTGGGTCCACACTATAATCTCCTCAGATTACAGCCGAGTTGTTTTCCAAGCTCACAACTCAAACTTGTTGTTTTACCGGATGCACAACGAACCCAGCTGGTTTTACTCGGGCTTACCAGCACAAAACCCTACACGTTGTTTTTCTAGGGCTCACAACTAACCCAAAACAAGCATCCCAAGCTTGCAACGAGGTATACCAACCTCCACTGATTCAATCCACTGATGAATCAGCAAACAAATAGAATAGAATTCGAGTTTAAATAAAATAGCTCCCCTTGAGCAAATAATCAAATTAAAGCATAATAAGGGTTAGAAAAGCCTGATAGATTGCAGATGGTAGTGGCTTGGGCTTTCTTCCTTCTTCTCTTTAACTCCTCTTGAAGTGTTGAATCACGCCTCAGCAAGATCCTTGACCGTTGAAAACTTTGGAGTTGAGATGAAGCTTTTTCTCCTTTTGAATGTTGAAAATCCTCCGATTTGACCTTTGAAATGCTTGTGGATTTTCTTTTGACTTTTGTGGATTGAAGATCGGAGCAGACGAAACTTCCTCTTGGATTTCACTCCTTTTGAATCACTCTCCTTTGAGCTAGAAGATTTTTCCAATATGCTCTGTTTTTCCTCTTTTTGAAAGATATTCTTTTCTCTCTTTTTGATATTCAAAATCCTCTGTGATATGAAAAGAGCTCCTCTATTTATAGAATCTACAAAAATATATCCGTTAGAGACAAGGAAAAATAGCCGTTATTCAAAAAACTAACCGTTGGGGCTGATGTGTCATCGTTAAAAATACCGTCCCAGATTTCGCTGGAGTCGACTCGAGCTTTTTGGGAGTCGGCTCGAGCTCGATTACCAAAAATAGAAACATTTTAAAGGTTGAGGGGTCGACTCGCCAAAATAAAGTGTCGACTCCTGATAGTCGGGAGTCGACTCGTGAAAGGCTTGGGGTCGACTCGCGAAGTACTCAGAAAAACACTCTTCTGGTGTCTGAGCGGAGTCGACTCACACAGTCAGGGAGTCGGCTCGACAGAATCAGGGGTCGACTTGATAAATTTCGTGGGTCGACTCGACATAGATGCATATTTCTGTACACTGAGCGGAGTCGACTCTGAAACTCAGGAGTCGGCTCCGGAACGTATCAGAAACTTTTCTGATTGACATTAAAATCGTTCCAGATTCATTTTAATTCATTGTTTTGACTTGAATTCAATAAAATTGACATTAAGAATTGATTCAAGAACTAATCCAAAAACTTATTGAATAAAACATGAAATATAACATTTCTTTTTGAAAGTTTGAATATTGAGCTTAAAGTTTCTTCAAAATAGATTAGAGTCAAACTTTAACATTCTCATTGATTGTTCAAAATAAATTTGTTACTCATTTAAATAAACTCATTATATCTTTTAATGAACTCAATGGCTTTTAGTAATCATCAAAATCAAAAGGATTGGACCATATAATTTTTCTATAATCTTCCAACAGTATGCTAGAAAATCATTTATAGTCCATAAAATAGCTACGTGCATCCGAAAACTCTCTTTGGTAGATGCATCATATACATCAACACCTTCGGTCTATAAATGTTTAAGTTCATCCACTATTAGCCTTAAAAATATATCCATATCCCTTCCTGGAGATTTAGGACCAGGGATAAGCAACGACATCATAAAGAATGTCTCTTTCATATATTTCCATGGAGGCAAGTTATAAGGTACTAAAATGATGGGCCACATACTGTATGCATTACTCATGTTCCCAAATGGATTGAATCCGTCTGAAGCAAGACCTAACCTTACATTTCTTGGTTCACTGGCAAAATTAGGATACTTTTGATCAAAATCTTTCCATGCTTCTCCATCTGCTGGATGCCGTAACACCCCATCTATGATCGGTCGCTTATCATAGTGCCACCTCATATCTTCAGCTGTATATCTTGAGGCATATAGACGTTTCAAACGAGGTGTGAGTGGAAAATACCGCATAACTTTATAAGGTATCTTCTTACCTTTGTCTTCAACCACTTGGTACCTAGGCTCGTTGCATACCGGACATTTTTCTAAATAGGCATTCTCCTTCCAAAAGATAGCACAATCATGCTTGCATACATGTATGTTCTCGTAGCCTAAACCCAACTCATTCATCTTCTTTTTGGCCTCATAGTGCCAAGATGGTATTCTAGTACCATTCGGAAATGCTTCTTTTAATAGTTCAAGCAACATATTGAAAGACTTATTTGTCCACCGATTGAGGACCTTAATGTGCATTAACTTCACTAAGAATGTCAAAGAAGAAAACTTTTCACATTCAGGATAAAGCTCGGATTCCACCTCATTGAAAAGATCATCCAATTTCTTACTGTGATCGGTCCTTCCATGGTCAGACATCATCGGATTGTCATCATCATTGCCAACCTCAGTGTGAGCACCACTTGGGCCAGCGATGTCCTGCAATGCTTCGACCATATCATCTTGTTCCCTTTCTGGGTCATCATCTTCATTCTCATTTTCATCTGAGACATTGCTTTCAAACTGTTCTCCATGAAAATACCACGTCTGATACGTCTTTGAGAACCCTTTAACATACAGTGTAATTTAACTAAATCAGGCTTATGCCATTTGCCATTATAACACTGCACACAAGGACAATGTATCTTCCCTTCTTCATTAACATGAAGCCTTGCCTTTTCTATGAACTTCTTAATACCGGCATCATATTCTGGATAATTTCGTTTCTTATGTATCCAACTCTTATCAATCGGCATCGTTGGTGACGTACAACAGCTGTTTGTTGCAAGGATATGTTAATGATAAAATTTCCCTTTTTTTATTCAATGAATTGTCCTACTATAACATGTCAAAATTAAGGAAAAGATTTAATAAAAGGACATTTTCAACATATGAATCCAAAAACTAGTAAAATAATGATTTAACAAGTTAAAAGAAACTCCATCACAATCAGTAACAATTTAGAAATATAATCTTAAATAGTACTTACATCCATTTCTCTTTGCGTCATAAGAGCACACAAACATTTATAACTCTTCAACCAGGCAACCCTTTCTTATGCCCCCCCACATCAGCATGAAGTGCCATCACAAGCACAGACTCAGCTTACGGATGCCTGGAACCAATTCCATGATGCTGGCAACCATGTGACACTGGACCTCATGCAGATGCCTAGCTCTTCTTTCGAGATCCTCTCAGGAAGGAGCAAGTCAAAGGAGGAGGAAGAGTGCTGTGAAATTTGGAAGTCCTTGGAAGGAAACCATGTAGTATGAATCTCCAGTTATCTGGAGTGAAGCTGCTAATTTTCAATTGAAATTTTTTTTTTCTCTGGGAAAAAGTTGTGTTGTTCTTGTCAGCCAATTAAACTATCATGTGGCAACTTCAATGTGGCGCATTTTGTAATGTATGTGGTTGCTATTTTTTATTAATTTTCCAAGTAAACTTAAAGAGTGGTCATTTTCGTTTGATTAAATTTTGTCAGAGACCGGTTTTCCTCAGGTCATCTCTGGTTTAGATAATGTTAGGGTTACAGTGGACATCTCCAACCTATTAGTCTAATATCTTCTAAATTTGTGCAAGATCTAAATATTAATAACTCTCAATTTATAGTAATATTGATGTCTGTTAAATTTAAACATTTTTTAAGCATTCTATGGTTACAATTATAAACAAAGTTAATTTTTGTTGCGTTCAACTCACATCAATTGAAGGGCTGCATAATCTCCACTCACTTAAACACTGGATATATGCATTTGTCCTCAACTCGAACTTAAATCAGAGGAAGGATTGCCATTGAAGCTAGAACATCTGCATATTGAGGAATGTAAACAGTTGGCATTATTGCCAGGGCTGCAAAACATCACTTCTCTCAGATATCTACATATAAGAAGGTGTCCTAGGCTTCGAATCATGGCAGAAGACAAAGTCTCAACGATGCCTGATGATGTGGAAATTGAGGATTGCCCCAGATTCATCAGTGTCAAAGTGATCGCTCTGGCAAAGTCCTACAGGTCCAATTTCTAATAAATCATATCATCCTTTACTCAAATCATTAAAAGGCATTATAACACTTTAATTAAACTCTTAATTTTATCTCTATCTCTATCTCTATCTCTATCCCTATCTCTAATTAAACTCTTAATTTTATCTCTATCTCTATCTCTATCTCTATCTCATGAGATAAACAACTGCCCCCCTCTACTATACAGGCTTGGATTAGCGATATACTAAGTTTAGAAATGACACGTTAGGAACGCATCATCAAGGCAGTGTGTTATGTAGAATACCGCACTGGCAAAGAAAGCCAATTAGACATCACAGGATACTCAGAAAACCCTCAAACATTGTAAAATTCTATTTACCACATACTAAGTCGATGTAAAACAATATAAAGATTGCCATATGGAACTGGCTCAAATGAAAATGGGTGCACAATAAAAACTATTTTTTGGATTACCAGGGGAAACATTAGAAACTCGAGAGAAACTTTAATTTTAAACCATTTCCCAAATTTATCCAAGCTTCTTTTGTCAGGCCTCTGACAATTTTCATCAGTTTTTGCTGGATCAAATGAATTAGAAAAGGACAACCAAAAGATTACAACTAAAGCAGATAATTCATTGGACAATTTAAATTGCTAAGCTAGCATCTGAACTCTAAAAAGCATTCTCCGATCAATAATCAGTCATAATGGTTCTTTATGTAGTAAATGTGCCAAACCATTATTTTTAGTTAAAAGTTTTGCATCCTTGTGAAGGAGTTAATGATAAGCCAAAAAAAAAAAAGGCAAGAACTCAGAATCTTTAAAATCAATAAAGTGTTCAAAGAAAATAAACCGTCATTAGCTTACTCATATATGCGCTTTGAAAACTAAAGATTCTTCTGTTGGACCAACATCATGGTTTTGGCTCTAGATGAACAAGATTTTATACTCCCAGACGCCACATAACGCAATCTATACCACCAACCATGACCCCGAACCCTAGAAAATCTGCTCTCTCAATAAGCTACCACGAGATAGTTCGTCCAAGCCGAACAAATCTAGCGAATCACGATACGCATGTCTAACTATCCGAAAAAACCTAGCAAATTAGGAAAAGCTAATATCTTCCCAGATCACGACTAAGCAGAAAGAAAAGAGATCTCTTCATGATCTCGTGCTCTTTTATCAATCTATACCACCAACCACCATTCATGCGTACCCTGATCAGTGGTAAATCTCATAGCCTTTCTTCTTGACCATAGCCGCCTCTTTTATCGATCGATCTATTCCATATATATATATATATTGAATAGATATAAATTACATCACCGGCGATCGAAATAATTAAGCTGCTGCTCCTGACCACAAGATCACCAGAATTAATGAAGCGAAAGACAGACCGTAGGTCTGGCCTGTAGATGGATTATGTATATACCTGGCCTGGATGGATATGCCTATAGAAGTGGAGATTGACAAGAATGCTTCCAGATAAAAAATACAACAGGATGGATATGCATCAACGGTTCACATTATCTCTAGATACTTATGAGTACAAAGCTATTAAAAAAGCCATATTAAAACTACAAATCAGTTCTATGGATCAAAATTTTGAGCAGTAAAAAAAGGAGTGATAATTGAGATAAACTTACCTTTTAATTTCTCAGTGGTTTTGAGAAACAACCTCAAATCCTCTCGAAATCCTTTTCAAATCCTCTCCAAATCCTTTCCAAATCCTTTTCAAATCCACTTCAACCTCCAAATCTGAAGAGATAACACCAGCATACTAAGATTCTGGTTCCGGCACCTTCTCCTCTGGCTAAAATCAGATTAAAAAAAAAAAGATGTAGTTGGACATCCACTGCACCTTCTCCTCTGGTTCCGACGTCCGGGATGGCGGCGGAGAGGAGCTCCCGAGGGTCAACGGAGGACTCTCTTCTGGTTCTGGCGTCTGATGGTGGGAGGGGGGGGGGTCGGCGGACGGAGTCAGGGTTAGGGTTTCACGAAGTCGCGTGTGCGAGAGAAAATTTCAGCGGGAGAGAGAGGGATTGACGAGCGAAATAAGTATTATATTATTACGGCAAAAATAATTTCGTCGTAATACAAGTATATTACGGTGACAATTAACTTTCGCCGTATTATAATTATTTTTTTATTTTTATAAGTTATTTTCTTACGGCGAAAATAAATTTCGCCGTAATAAAAGGAGAAGAAAAAACTAACCTACATCGTTAACCTATTACGACGAATATGGGTGACCTATTCACCGTAATAAATAGTAAGAAAAATAAACAAAATTAAAAACTTAAAATTTAACCTGAAGCTATTATGACGATATTTATAATTCATCGTAATAAGACTTCTTATTACGGCGAAATAATATTTCGCCATAATAAATAGAAAGAAAAAAAAATTAAAATCTTAAAATTAACCTGGAGATATTACGATGAATTTTATAATTCATCGTAATAAAGCTTTTATTACGGTGAAAACTTATTTCGCCATAATAAACAGTAAGAAAATAAAAAAATTTAAAACTTAAAATTTAACCTGAAGCTATTACGACGATATTTATAATTCATTGTAATAAGACTTCTTATTACGGCAAAATATTATTTCACCGTAATAAATAGAAAGAAAAATTAAAAAAATTAAAATCTTAAAATTTAACCTGGAGCTATTACGATGAATTATAATATTCGTCGTAATAAGGCTTTTTATTACGGCGAAATACGTTTTCGCCGTAATAAATAGTAAGAAAAATAAAAAAATTAAAAACTTAAAATTTAACCTGGAGCTATTACGACGAATTATAAAATTCATCGCAATAAGGCTTTTTATTACGGTGAAATAATATTTCACCGTAATAAATAGAAAGGAAAATAAAAAAAATTAAAATCTTAAAATTAACCTGGAGCTATTATGATGATATTTATAATTCATCGTAATAAGACATCTTATTACGACGAAATATTATTTTACCATAATAGATAGAAAGAAAAATAAAAATAAAAATAAAAATCTTAAAATTTAACCTGGAGCTATTACGATGAATTATAATATTCATCGTAATAAGGCTTTTTATTACGGTAAAATAAGTTTTCACCGTAATAAATAGTAAGAAAAATAAAAAAATTAAAAACTTAAAATTTAACCTAGAGCTATTACGACAAATTATAAAATTCATCGTAATAGGCTTTTTATTACGGCAAAATATATTTCACCGTAATAAATAGAAAGGAAAATAAAAAAAATTAAAATCTTAAAATTTAACATGGAGCTATTACGATGATATTTATAATTCATCGTAATAAGACATCTTATTACGGCGAAATATTATTTCACCGTAATAAATAGAAAGAAAAATAAAAAAAATTAAATCTTAAAATTTAACCTGGAGCTATTACGACGAATTATAATATTCATCATATAAGGCTTTTTATTACGAAGAAATAAGTTCTCGCCGTAATAAATAGTAAGAAAAATAAAAAAATTAAAACTTAAAATTTAACCCGAAGATATTACGAAGAATTATAATTTCATCGTAATAATGCTTTTTTATTATTGCAAAATAATATTTCACTGTAATAAATAGAAAGGAAAATAAAAAAAATTAAAATCTTAAAATTTAACCTGGAGCTATTACGACGATATTTAATTCGTCGTAATAAGACTTCTTATTACGGCGAAATAATATTTCACCGTAATAAAATAAAAGGAAAATAAAAAAAATTAAAATCTTAAAATTTAACCTGGAGCTATTACGACGAATTATAAATTTCGTCGTAAGAAGTTTATTTTATTACGGTGAAATAATATTTCTCCGTAATAAATAAGTGTTACGACGAATTTGATTTTATTTCGCCGTTATAATAAACCTATAACGACGAAATATTTTGCCATAATAGGTTCGCCACAAATACCATACTTTCTTATAGTGACTCGGTTTGCCCAAAAAGGAAGAAAGAGATGATTTTGCATGATTTTCGATGCAAATTAAGAAAGGTGATGCTGAACGGATGGCTGAGAAATTTTCTCATGATATCTGAACGATCTTGAGCATCCAATTGACTCCAACTTTGACTAGAAGAAGCCCTAGACAAGCTCTATAAAAGGAGGACCTCAGGCAGCAAGGGGGAGGAGTTTCTACAAAGCTCTTTTTATTCTTATTTTATTTAGATGATTGTATTTAGGCTTGGGAAAGAAAAATTATGGAGGGGATGCTAGCAGCAGCAATGCATGGCTAGATTCCTTCTTGGGATGATGATGAAGCTGTAATCAGGTTTTATCTTTCTTTTTTCTTAATTTCTACGCAATACAAATTATGCTCTTCTTGATTATATCTTTTGAGTTAATTTTCTGATTGAGGTTTTGATCTGGCATACACGGCCTACCCTCTATCGACGTACCGTAATCTCAAGATACGATACGTGCCTAAGAGAGACAGATCGTAGTATGATAGATTAGATCCTTAACCTTGCAATTATTAGATAGTTTATACTCTAAGCGGGCGTGCCGTGATCTCTTGATACGGTCCGTGCCTAACAAGAGATAAATTATTCTAATTTTAAATTTACAAAAATCATTACTATTGCAACATTAAAAAAAAGATAAAACATGTTTTCATGGTGGATTCGGATTCCTGGGTTGCTTCTCCTGCTATTTGAATTTTGTTAATTAATTAGTTATTATCTTTTAATAACCGTTATTCTTAATATAATCTTTTATATAAATTTTCTTTTTCTCTTTCATGAAAAAATTACCCTTGATCCCCGAGGATACGATCCCAATTCACCACTAGCTATAGTAGTGAGTAGGTTTTATTTTTGATCGCCAACGACAGCGATCAAATTTTGGCACTGTTGCGGGGATCCAGGCACGATTACTTCACAAAAATAAAAAAAATAAAAAAATCGAGCTCTTTAAGTTGATGAGATTTTATCTAAAATATTATATAAAATATTTAAATATTAAATAATAATAGGTCCACTGACCTATTAATTAATATATTTATGGTGATTATTTGGCGTTTATCGTTGACATATTAATTAATATATTTATGGTAATTATTTATGCGTTTATCACTCCCTCCAACTTGAATCTTACTCGTCCTCGATTAAATAAGAATTTAGAAATATGTACCAAGCTAGTCCAAAAATTGACAGTTACCTTACACTTCTAAAAAAATTTCTGGTTAGATCATAAGGGAGGTACTTCATTGGATCATTAAGTTTACCCATTTAGTGATAGAGTGTAGTCCATAAGAATTTATAGAAGTCTTCCTTCACCAACTTTCCACTTCTCTGATTAAGTCTTCTAGCTTAATTTGGGTTGGGTGTAGTGTCTTTTTGCAATTTAGTCCCTTTATTTATTTATTTATTTTTATGTGTAAAGTTAGTGCAATGTCCTAACCCCTTGCTTTCTAATTAACCCTTGTAGCGAGCTTTAGGCCAATGGCTCCCAAACCAATTGGTTTTAGGGCATTAGGTGTAAAACACCCCTCGGACTTACTGACTCGAGTCAAAAAGGCTTTAGGTAGGACTGACTCTACTTAGGTTATTTTACATTCTCACATTTTTACGCGAACAACATCACTTTCTAGGTGACAGGGCCCGGTTACTTAGTGAAAGATGCTAAGAACCTAATTTATTAACTTTTTTTCTTTTTCTCTCTCTCTTTTTTTTTCTTTTTTTGAATGTCATTTTCACCCATACCCTTATTAAGTAGATTATACTATTAAGATCAGTAGTCAGGAGGGTCTGAAATTATTCTAAAAATTTTTCTGGGCTAAACCCTACCTTTTATTAGGTTTTCTTAATAATTTATTCCTCGGTATCTCAAAAATAATCTAACCATTAATTCATTAATAGACTGCTTGATTAACTTCAAATCGAGACATAATTTGGTACACACATCTGATTATAGTTTTACTCGAGGATTTACTTATTCTTTCTCCCCCCCAACTTAATTTCCATTGTCCCTAATGGAAGAAAAATTACTTCAAGGAAAGATACTACCTGGTAGAGTATTTGAAGGTTGGAGGTTTCATTTTTGCCATCTTCTTTCAATCTACTACTGTTGCTCTTCTCTGGTCATACTAAAAGAGACATACTAAAAGAGTAGAAAGTTAAAAATAACTAATAAACTGGGTTGTCTCCCAAGAGCGCTAAGTTTAAAGTCTTCAGCCAGACTGTGCTACTCATTATGATAGTTTGGGTTCACAAGATCAATTGATTCAACTTCTCCATCATTAATTTCTTCTATATATGGTTTCAAACGTTGGCCATTTACTTTGAATGTATTTCTCTGCTTGGGGTCTTTAAGCTCTACAGCTCCATGAGAAAATACTTGAGTTACTATAAAAGGTCCATTCCATCATGAATGAAGTTTTCCAGGGAAAAGATGTAATCTTGAATTATAAAGCCATACTTTTTGATTTAGTTCAAAAGTTTTTCTATTAATAAATTTGTCATGATATGCTTTGGTTCGTTCTTTATAAATTTTGAGCTCTCATATGCATCATTTCGTAGCTCTTCTAACTCATTCAATTGAAGTTTTCTAATAACACCTGCCTTTTTCATATCGTAATTAAATTGCTCTTGATGGCCCAAAATGCATGGTGTTTCAATTCTACAGGTAGATGGCAGGCCTTTCCAAATACGAGCCTGTAAGGAGACATTCCTATGGGAGTTTTAAATGCAGTACGATAAGCCCATAATGCCTCATCCAAACATTCTGACCAATCTTTCCTATCGGGTCTCACCGTTTTTTCAAGGATATGTTTAATTTCTCTATTTGATATTTTAACTTGGCCACTAGTTTGGGGATGATAAGGTGTAGCTACCTTATGAGTAATTTCATATTTGTTCATTAATCCTTCAAAGTGTCTATTCGTGAAATGTGTACCCCCACCACTAATTATAGCCCTTGGGCATCCAAAACAACTAAGGATGTTATGCTGAATAAACTTAATTACAACTTTATGGTCATTGGTTCGAGTTGCCATAGCTTCAATCAATTTTGACACATAATCAACTGCCACTAGAATGTATTCGAATCCAAAAGAGGAAGGAATTGGGCCATAAAATCAATACCCCATACATCAAAAATTTCTATAACCAAGATAGGGTTTAGGGGCATCATATCTTTTCGAAAAATATTTCTTGTTTGTTGACATTGGAGACAATTACGACCAAATTCGTGTGCATCTTTAAAAAGAGTTGGCCAATAAAACTCACTTTACAGTACCTTTGCTGTAGTTTTCCTTCCACTAAAATATCCCCCACAGGCAAGAGAATGACAGAAGTTAAGTAAACTTTTGAATTCACTCTCGGGGACACATCGCCTAATCAACTGATCTGAAAAGTACTTAAATAATTTAGGATTTTTCCAAAAGTAATATTTGATTTGTGAGAAAAATCTATCTTTTTCTTGTTTTGTCCAATGGGAAGGTACTTTTACTGTTGCCAAATAATTCACAATGTGAGCAAACCAGGAAGACTGCTATGGGAAATTAAGAATAGTTGCTCATCAGGAAATTATCTCTGATTATTTCTTTATTGTATTCCACTGATATCCTAGAGATATGATTTGCTACCATATTTTTAGAACCCTTCTTATCTAAGATTTCTAGGTCAAATTCTTGTAATGGAAGGATCCATCTAATCAGTCTGGGTTTTGTATCCTTTTTTGATAAAAGATGCCTCAATAATGCATGATCAAAATAAACAAAAACCTTAGACCCTAACAGATATGATCTAAATTTTTCTAGGGCAAACACAACTGCTAGTAATTCTTTTTCAGTGGTAGTATAGTTCATTTGTGCATCCAAAAGAGTTTTACTAGCATAATAAATTACATGGGGTTCCCGATTGAGTTTCTGTCCTAGAACTGCCCCTACAGCATAATCAGAAGCATCACACATAATTTCGAAGGGTATGGTCCAATCTAGGGGCTTGATAATTGGTGCAGTGGTCAAAGCAGTTCGAAGGATGTTATAGGCTATTATACAATCTTCATCAAAATTAAAAGAACTATCTTTAGTCAACAAATTACACAATGGTCGAGAAATTTTACTGAAATCTTTGATGAAGCGTCTGTAAAAACTAGCATGACCAAGGAAAGATCGTACTTGTTTAACTGAGGTTGGGGGTGGTAGATTTGAGATCAATTCAACCTTGGCTTTATCAACCTCAATACCTTGCTCTGAAACAATGTGTCCGAGCACAATTCCCTCATGAACCATAAAATGGCTCTTCTCCCAACTTAGGACTAAATTCATTTCCATACATCGTTTAGTACCTTAGTCAAGTTCTCGAGGCAGCTATCAAATGATGCACCAAAAACTAAAAAATCATCCATAAATACTTTCCAAAAATTAACCAATCATATCAGAAAATATGACCAACATACATCATTGAAAAGTGGCTGATGCATTACAAAGACCAAATGACATGCGTCTAAAGGCAAATGTTCCAAAAGGACAGGTGAAGGTGGTCTTTTCTTGATCTGTAAAAATACTGGGACTTGATTGTATCCTGAATATCCATCTAAGAAACAAAAGAAACTTTATCCTGCTAGCCGTTCTAGAATTTGATCGATAAAAGGCAAAGGAAAGTGGTCTTTCCTAGTCACGGCATTCAACTTTCGATAATCTATACATACTCTCCAACTAGTTGATGTGCAAGTACTTTTGATAATCTATACACACTCTCTAACTACTTTCAATAACCTATACTACTTGGATTGGACTGACCCATTGACTATCCAAAATTGGATAAATGATACCAACATCAAGCCATTTTACTACTTCTTTCTTAACAACATCCCTCATGTTTGAATTTAGCCTTCGTTGCATGTCTCTATATGGTTTGGCTTCAATTTCACTATGAATGTGGTGCATGCAAATGGAAGGATCAATTCCCTTAAGATCAGCTATTGTCCATCCAATTCCCTCTTTATGTTCTTTAAGTACATCTACCAATTTATCTTCTTGCTCAGAGGTTAAGGTAGATGCAATGATTACCAGAAGGTATCATTGAGTCCAAGGAATGAATATTTTAAGTCAATAGGAAGAGGTTTTAACTCTAGTTGGGATGGTTCTTCCAAGGATGGTATTAAAGGGTTTGGTTTAGTTGGAAGTGGTTCATATTTTATAGTCCAAGGAGGGATGGTGTCGAACTTAGGTGGTTCTAATAACATGTTTATCTCTTTGGTATATTCATCAATATCAAAGTCATCTATTTCAAAATGTGTAAGACATGTTTGTAAAGATCCGAATCAAGCAAACTTTGGAATTTTTTATTTACAACTTCTTTGATCATGTTTACTTCATTTAAATTATACACAGGTGGTCCTTGGGAAGCATTAAAAATATTTAATCTCATCTTCTTGTTTCCAAAGATACATCCATAACACCTGTTCTACAATTTATACATGCATTGGTGTAGCTAGAAAAGGTCATCCAAGATGATGGGAATTTGGTTAGGATTACCGCTAGATTCCATATCTAACACAAGGAAGTCGATAGGAAAATAGAATTCATCTACCTTTACCAATACATCTTACAATATTCATGAGTACTTTGACTGATCTATCGGCAATTGTAGTGTTACTGTCGTGGGTTTTAATTCTCCAAATCCAAATAACTCATACACTGAACTTGGGAGAAGGTTTACACTCGCACCCAAATCTAATAATGCTTTCTTGATTGTGAAGTTTCCTATGACACATAATATAATCGGGGTACTAGGGTCTTTTAGTTTGGGTGGGTTATTTGCTAAACAACTGAGCTGACTTGCTCAGTCAAATGAATTTTTTTTTGTATTTGTGACTTTGCTTTCCATTTTTGTGTGCATAAATCCTTCAAAATTTGGCATAAGCCGAAACTTGCTTGATATCATCAAGAAGAGGTAAGTTTATTTGTACTTTCTTAAATAACTCCAGCATCTCATTCATTTTTATATTCTTCTTATCTGAAGATAAAGGATATTCTAAAGCACGAGGCAATGGGGCTTTAGGTATGATTGCTTGATCATTGAATTCCTTTTCTTCTTATTTCTTCTTTTTTCTAGTTTAGCCACTTCTAATTTCTGGGTTGGTTCAGGTGGGTTCAATGTTTTTCACTTCTTAGAGTCATAACTGATTTAGCATGTTCTGGGAATTTGTCAGGACTATTGGAACCCTCAGCCATGAATTGTCCTTTTGGGTTATCGATAGGCTGACTAGGTAACTTACCCTCCTCCTTCTACTGAATGCTGTGGCTAATTGACCTATCTGAGTTTCTAGTTTTGCAATAGATTGTGTGTGGGAGTGAAGGATTTGAGTATTCATTTCTAACCCTTTCAATGCTTGTAACACTTTGTCTTCAAAGTAGGATGATTATTTGGTGGAGGTTGTGGGATGTTTGGATATTATGAATATGGCATGCTTCTAAAATTGGTTTCTTGATAATTAGGTCTGATCGCTGATGAATTGTTACAGGTTGAGGTTTCCAAAAAAAATTTGGGTGATTTTGCCAGCCAGGATTGTAAGTATTTGCATATGGATCATTTCCTGTTCTAGGAGCCAATCGGGTTTGGGCTTGGTGGGCTTGCTCTTGAACAAGTTTAGGAAATTGGTATGCAGGACATTCACCTATAGAATGGGTTGGACTCGAACAAATTATGCAGACCTCATGTACTTGAGTAGATGGGGAAGAGATATTTCCAACTTGTAGAATTCGGTCAAGTTTATGGGATAATTCATCTACCTTAGTATAGATATCTGTAGGATGACCTATTTCATATATTTCACCTCTTTTAGGTCCTATGGGAGGGTCTCGATGAGCAACTGACATGTGATGTAATGAATTCTCACTCAATGTCTCAAAGAGTTGCCAAGCTTCATGTTCATTTTTTAACATAAATGTCCCACCACATGAAGCATCAACCATTTGCCGATGCTTTTCTGATAAACTATCATAAAAGCATTGAACCAGTTGCTATTTGGGTATGGAATGATGGGGACATTTTCTAATCAGTTCTTTTAATCTTTCCCATGTCTCATGGAAACATCTCCATCTATCTGGAAAAAACTCATTATGTCTTTTCTAATTTGATTCATTTTTTCTATAGGAAAATATTTCTTAAGAAACTCTCTCTGAAGATGATCCCAAGTTGAAATTATAACAGTGTCTAGTGAATTTAACCAATACTTGGCTCTATCTTTTAGGGAAAAAGGGAATAACTTAAGCCTAAGTGCATCATCAGAGAAATTTTGAATCTTGACCATTGAGCAAATTTCCAAGAATTTATCTAAGTGTTTGTAGAGATCTCATTTGTAAGTCCATAGAAAGATGGTAACATTTGGATTATACTTGACTTAATTTTGTATTGGACAGCCTCTACTGGAGGCACTTGAATGCAGGGGGAGTAGGTATACCTTGAAGGAGTAAAATACTCTTTTAACTATCATGGTGGATTATTTTCGTTATTAGGATCCATAATTCTTAGTCTGTTTGCTCTAAAAGTTCTTTCTATCTCAGGATCTAAGGGTATAAGGTTGGGCAATGATCACCAAGCATACACCCTACCAATGACTCTAAAGCAAATAGTAATTTAGTTATTATTATTATTATTATTATTATAGAAGAAAAAGGAAGAGATTTAAAGAAAATATCCTAAAAGATTCCTAGAACTAAGAGCAATGAATAATTTAATTAGGGTTTAATACTCCTTAGCAATCAAGTTAACAAAGATTAGACTCTCTACTCTAGGTTTACCCTAAATCTAGACAGCTCCTAACTTCCAAGACCGCCTTGGAGCCCTCCAAAATTAGCTGATTAACTAGCCAGTTAAGGGTAAGATCAGTGGGAGTCCCCCCGTTGTTTACTAGGTAAGCGAACGGAACCAATTAAGTAACCACTTTTCTTTCCTTTTCTAGACACCAGTTAAGCAGTCAATCTCGATCCGGTCCAACTCTTTTGGGTGCCTTGTCCTATTGAGCTCGAGTTCCTTAGGGGCTGACGTCTAGTTAATTTTAGAGTTAAAGGTTTGGGTTAATGCAAAATGAAGGATGTGTTTGTGGGCAAGGAAGGGTGATGAAATCCCCACCTTATCTTGATTAGGGGTTTGTGCCCTTAAAGTTAATTATGACAATGCTATGCAACAAGCAGATGTCCAGCTCTTGAAATTATCAAACAAAATTAATCTAATTACTTTTTTTAAAAAGATTTTTGTGATTAGGTTTCTAATTTCCTAATAAATTATGAATGTCAATGGAAGAATTTTTTTACAGAAAATAAATTTACCTAAGTCAATCTAAGCATAGAAATAAAATAATTATTTGTTTATATATTTTATTTTTATTTTTTATTTATATATTTTTTTCTTAAATTAATTATATTTTATGGAATGTGTCTTAGGGTTTTCTTTCAGGTTCTTAAAGGTAAGTTAATTAAAGAAAATTTGATTAGCTTAAAAGTGGATTTGTGACAAGAAAGAAAGTAATAAATTTTCTTTTTTTATATGTTAAAAAGAAAATACAAAATTCTAACAATTAAAGTAACAAAAATAATAAAGAGACAATAACTATTTAAAAATAAGAATAAAATTAAGAAAAATTAATCTATTTTTTATTTTTTATTTTTATAATTTTTTTTTCAAAATAACGCACTTAAGTCCCCGGCAATGGCACCAAAATCTGTTGCGTGTCATAGCGCAATGATTAAATACCTTAATTTTACTAATATAATAGTGAGAGTAATGGATCGAATCCACAGGGACTTTAGTGGTGATCTTGAAATAAATTTATAAATTTAGCTAAATAGATAATTAGTAGTGCAAAATAATTAAGATATGGTCTATCTTATAAGAGCACCAACCCGTAGATTACGGTCCATCCTTTTAAGAATAGTCCATCAAAAACTATTTTCACTTAAATAAATTTAATTAAAAATAAACATGAATAGAAATTTTATTTCATAGCATCCAATAGTACAAATTAAAATTAAAAAGATTTATTTTATGACATTAACAAAACAATAGACTATTTCTGAATTGGGCTAAAGATGGCTGAACCGGGCCCTCCATTCTTCCTTCACAGATGCAAGGCACGAACAGATCCTTCTCAAAGCCACGAACAGAGCTTTCTTAAAGCCACGAACAGCTGCAGATCCTCGGACGGACACCGCACGAACCCACAAACGGCTTCTGGAGATTCCTCTGACCTCCTGCAGACTCCTAATGGCTCTCCTTTCCTCTATGTCAATGATGCTCTTTATAGATGCTTCTGACGCAGTGAGGACGTGGAGAGAGTTTCCTTCTACTCTAAATTACTTTCCAATTTGGCACCCAGACAGATGCGGAAGGATTTTGGAGGGATCGTGGCAAGATTGCAGATGATTTCCCTTCCAATTTAGCTTCAAATATCTTCCTTAATTGTTACGGACCGTGAAATCAGAGAAAAGAAGAATCTTTAATTCCATTAAATCTGGGACACTTTTGGTAATTTTGGTGTTGAGGATCTTTTTGGCAGCGAAGAGCTTCTAGTGGCGATATTTTTGGTGAAGAAATAATCTCTGGCATCCTCTCTGTGTCACAGGCAGTCGGTTGAACGAGTATAGGAAGAAGATGATGAACTCGGCAGACCATCTGCCAGTTTGCTTTAAGATGCATGCAAACAAAAATAAATCATTGTAAATTCAATTCGAGCTCATTTTAAGTCAGATTTGAGTGGCCACCAAGCTGCTACTTACGGATCTTGACAATGTAAGAATTGTTCCGTTCCCAAGATTTCTCTCAAAAAAATATAATATAATACTTATCTATATCTCATTTTAAAAATTTAGAAGAACATATCTTTTGAACACTTATCCAAATTTAATGATATAGATATCAATTTAAATTTTAAAAAAAAATTGTTTCAAATATATAACTCTCATGGCAGAGTGCATATCAATTATTCAAAATTCAAAAAAAGAGAATCATCATGTTGCTCTGATACCAATGATGATCATACATAAATAAATGTATGGATCGGATTTACTTACCTTGATGATTCCACGAAGAAAGAATTTGAATGCTAAGTTATGGCGTTACCCTCTTCCATGATCCAAACTATCCTTCTAGCATTAGACTCTAATACTCCTTGATTTCTTTCGGTCATATCCAGCCCTTATCCTTTCGTATATTTATACACACGAAGGAGTAGTTTTTCCATCGGAGAACATCGTCCATATCTATAACTGCCAATGTCATAGGCTTCGTGGATAATGGGCCTTTCGTGGATAACTGCACATTGGCAGTTATCATCATGGGCATCACACGTGTTCAACACGTCGTCCATATCTATAACTGCCAATGTCATAGGCTTTATGGATAATGGGGCTTTCGTGGATAACTGCACATTGGCAGTTATCAATCATGGGCGTCACACGTGTTCAACATCTCCCACTCGCACATGCAGGGTAAGACCTTCATTGCGAAAGGAAAATCAAAGAAAGAAAAATGCAATAGAAATCTAAACACCAATTTCATACTGATAGTTGGATAGTGCGACCTAGCGAGTATACCTGCACTTGGGAGCTTAGTACCATGCATCTGTTAGGAATGTCATAGTAGCTCAACCCAAATATATATATATATATATATGTGTGTGTGTGTGTGTGTGTAATCAATAGTTTCAACTCAATATACCCTAGACTCATTCCTTTTATCAAAACATCTCTAATCCATCCAAGAGCATGTTAAAATAATGTGGTTATGTATCCATAATCAAGTCCTAGCTTTTCTTAAGCGACAAGATTGGCCGGCATGAATACATCGAACATAGTCTTCCTTTTCTACTCAAAATTTTGCAATTCATATTTAGTCACTTAACTAGACATGTTCCATAGATCGAATCATACGTAATCATAGGTAACATTCTAAGATAGCAAGACACTAAACACAAATGCCAAAAAATGGCAAAAAGTATAAGGGTATTATTGTAAAGCTTTAATTTAACCTCAATCGGTCTCACATAGTGGAGAAGCAGGAATCTTTTCTTCCACTACCTTATTGGTCGAACTAGCACACATGGTATGAATCATGTGTTATAGTGTTTTAAATTTTTTATGTTTGATAAAATACTATACAGATCTTAGTTCAGTCGCTTTAAAGCGCCTAACCTGAATTCTCTAAGTGCTCTTATTTAGCAGGCAATCACTGAGAATTCATATCTGGCTTTCACAAGTTATTTGAAAATGGCTATTCAATCGATTATCATATATATATATATATATATATATATATATATACAATCTCATCTCATACTTTCTATAAGGACATACCTAACATTACGTCTCATCTCTACTCGCTATCCTAGCGCTAGAGGTGATTGCTTGTGTGAGTAACCCAATCTTTGAACCTGTGCGACATCACTTTGTTGAGCTTCTAACCAAAAATATAATGTGTATACATATATATATCTTGATAAAGAACATTCATTTACATTTATCATAAAAACAGTACAATATATGTGCTTAACAATACAATTTATATTTTACGCAATCCAAGAGAATCTATATGTGCCATAAAAACATCTATTGGAATTGGTTTAGTCAAGGATCCGCCACCATTTGATGTGTAGAGATATATTATACAATCACTTCTCTTTTACTAATGATGTCTCTAATGTGGTTGTATCTGGTATCAATGTGTTTGGTTCTGCTATGATATTTTGAGTCTTTAGTGAAAGCAATTGCTGCTTAATTATCACAATAAATAGTGATTGGTGCAACACCATCACTTTGAACTTCCAAATTATCAATAAATCTTCTTAACCAAACAGCTTCCTGTACAACAGCTGAACATGCAATAAATTCAGCTTCCATAGTTGACAGCGCTATGCATGTTTGCTTCTTACTACTCCAAGATATGTCACCTTTATTAAGTAAAAAGGCATAACCAGATGTAGATTTTCGTTGATCAAGATCTCCTCCCCAATCAGCATCTGAATATCCAACAAGACGTAATTCTGATCCTTGATAACATAGGCAGTAATCCATAGTTCCTTTTAAATATCTCAAAATTCTTTGGACAGCTTTCCAATGTTCTGGACCAGGATTCGATTGATATCGACTAACTAGTCTAACAACAAAATATATCCGGGCGGGTGCACATCATAGCATACATTAAACTCCCAACTGCACTTGTATATGGTACCGTAGAATTTGCTTTTGTTCTTGTGGATTCTTAGGACACATATTTTGACTCAAAGCTTGACCCTTTGATATAGGAGTATCCACGGGTTTGCAACTACTCATATTAAATCATTCTAAATCTTTTGGATATAATTCTCTTGTGACAGAGCCAAAAATTTGTTTGAACAATCTCTTTTAATTTTTACTCCCAGTATGTAATTTGCTTCACCCATGTCTTTCATGTCAAAATTCATGGACAACTATCTTTTAATGGTTATGACATACTCCTTGTCATTTCCAGCTATCAAAATATCATCAACATAAAGCGTAAGGTAGATGGTTCTATTGATAGATATAAAGCTCGTCTGGAAGCGAAAGGTTATACCCAACAGGAGTGTATAAATATGAGGAAACTTTTTACCTGTTGTTAGGTTTACCTCTATTCGCTTAATTCTAGCTATAGTAGCGCATCTAGATTTAGAATTGCATCAAATGAATGTTAAAAGCGCTTTCCTACATGGAGAGTTAGACGAGAAAATCTACATGGAACAGTCTGTAAATTTTCTAGTTAAAGGTTAAGAGAGCAAAGTTTGCAAGCTCAAAAGGTAAACCTAAGGCATAGAAGTCTAACATGGCAGAACAAAATGGATCATTATTGAAGTCTCGCATGGTGCCATTTATGCTTGCCCAGATGACCGAAATGCCCTGTTTCATGCAGGTGTATTTTGGGAAATTAAGGTGGAGGAGGAGGGAATTGTCTGACCCAGGTCCGTATCAAGTTTTCCAACGAGAAAATGACACGTGTCGCTCTCAAGCCTAAGGCGACAAGCGGGGACGCGGACGGCCAACGATGGGTTCATAATTTTAGGCAGGCGCCGGGTGGGATGTTCCGGTCTGTACGCTGTGCGGCTCGACGTGGTGGGCTGAGTTTAGAAGCGAGAGCAGAGAGACGATAAAAGGAGAACACGGAGGACTCATCGCACGGTCTCTCTTTTGCTACCTCGGTGGAGCGTTAGAAGCGGGGGGGGGGGGGGGGGGGGGGGGGGGAAGACAGGGTAGGGGGGGATTCCAGCGGAGGGTCTTTCATTCTTTTGCTGCCTGTCTTGAGGTAAGAGTGAGGGAAGAAAATTTCCCGCATCAAAGTTCATAAGCTCTACTCGACTTTCCGTAAGCTACTTTCGTTGTCTTTTAGAAAAATAGAGATCATAAACTCATAAGCTCTCTTTTACTGCTATTCTTCTTTGAAGGAGCTGTCTTTTAGAAAAATAGAGATCGAGTTAGGGTTTTAGAAGCTGGTTGTTTTGTATCTTTGATTTTCTTTGTTGTTGTTAGCTAGGGTTTCCACTCTCCTGCTGCATTTGATGGTTCAAGGTGTCCTTGGTTGACGGCCACTTGGAGGACAAGATCGTGAGGACGTTGTGTGATTTTGACGGAATACTTGGAAGGTGAACTGGTTTTCCACCCTGTTCTTTGCCTTCTCCTTTTGTTTTTTTGCTTCGAATCTGTTGTCTTCCTTCTCTTGACTTGCCGATGGGTGTTTATAGTTTTGGAGGAAGTTCTTAGCAGAGATTTGATGCTTTAGTTGAAGAAAAACTTCTCTCTCTCTCTCTCTCTATATATATATATATATATATATATATATATATAGACACTTATGGATGGCTGTTTATGTTTTTGGGAACGTTCTCTTTAGATTTGATGCTTTAGTTGTGAATTTTTTTCTAAAAAAATTATATTTTTACTACATGTGATTGTCTTTTCATAGTTTTGGAGAAGGTTCTCTGCAGATTTTATGCTTTAGTTGTGAAAAAATTCTTTCTCTGATTTTTAATATTTTTATATATATTAAAAAAATCTTTTGCAGCTTGGTTGCTTCTGTGATTTTCTATTATATGCTTCCTTTTTAAAAAATATTTTATTTAAGCTGTTTGTTGCTCTGGATTTGATATCTGAGGTTCTATCTCTATTTTTTTGATCCGTCTATTTTGCAATTTTTCTTTTATCTCTTCCCATCTTTAGGGGTTTCTTCCATAAAATGGTTGGTTGGCGATTTGGTTTGCAACGTTACGTACCTGCATCATAAATTTCATACTATCAAGCCGTGTAATTTTCCATCAAGTTTGTGGCGGGAGATGCGACGGCCACCCAACTCTTACCGTGTCAGTGGGAATGTAACTTCCCATCAAGTTTGTGTTCATATATTTTGGCAGGGTAGTTTCTGTTGGGATTGTTTCTAACTCAGATTATTTTGGAAAAAGAAATCAAAGAAGAAGAAGAGTTTTCTCTCCAGAATAAAATTGATCTCTTATGTTTGACTAAGTACATCACCATATAATATTTTTTTTGTTTCTATGATAAGCATAATCCTCTTATGATCTTATCCATCTAAAGCTATCCTATCAAATCATAAAAGATAACTCATTATTTAAAAAACTAACTCTAACAAACTAACAACCATTATCTTTTAACACTCCCCTTTAATGGTTGTTCTTGGATACCATGAGATCTCTAAAGTGAATGAATTTCTTCTTGGGTAGTGCCTTGGTGAATATCTGTAATTTGGTCTTCAGTCTTCACATACTTGACTTCAATTTCTTTTTCTTCTACCACATCTCTAATGAAATGGTACTTAATTTTGATATGCTTGGTGCGGCTATGATATATAGGATTCTTTGTCATAGAAATAGTAGATTTGTTGTCACATAGCAGAGTAGTAGCTTCTTCTTGCTTTTCACCATATCTTCAAGTATTCTTCTCAACCAAATTATTTGTTGAGCTGCCAAAGTTGTTGAAATATATTCAGCTTTAGAAGAAGATAATGCCACTGTATCTTGCTTCTTGGATGCCCAAGATATGATACCTGATCCATAAAAGAATGCATATCCTGATGTGCTTTTCATATCATCAATACTTCCAGCCCAATCACTATCACAAAATCCAACTAATTTCATCATATCATTTTGTTTCTTTCATATATGATCCATAATCTTTAGTACCTTTGATGTATCTCAAGACTCTTTTTGCTTGTCCAAAGTGAATATTACTTGGCTTTTGCATAAATTTGGAAAGTAAACTTGATGCAAACATAATATCTGGTCTTGTAATTGTTAGATATAATAAGCTTCCAATAATGCTTCTGTATAATTATGCATTTGCTTTACCACTTTCATCTTCTTTCATCAACTTATCATTTACCACAAAAGGTGTTTCCACACTATTGCAATTTTTCATGTTGAATTTTTTGAGAATGCCTTCTACATACTTCTTTTGACTGATAAATATATCATCTTTTCTTTGACTTATTTCAATTCCCAAAAAATAATGAAGCAAACCCATATCATTCATTTCATATCTTCTCATTATATCATTTTTGAAAGTCAAGAACATATTCTCATTGTTACTAGTAATAATTAAATCATCAACATAAAGATAGACAATGAGAATATCATTACCTTGCTTCTTCACATAAAGTGTTGGTTCACTTGGACTTTTTAGAAAACCTTTTTCATTGAAGTAGGTGTCAATTTGAGAGTACCATGCTCTGGGTGCTTGCTTCAGCCCATATAATGCTTTCTTTAACTTTATACCTTGTTTTCTTGACCTTTGATGATGAAGCCTTGAGGTTGTTCAACATAAATTTCTTTTCCAATACTCCATTCAAGAATGCTGACTTTACATTTAGTTGATATAGTTTCCAACTTTTATGAGCTGCTATAGAAATAAGAGTTCTAATTGTATCATGTTTAGCAACATGTGCAAAAGTTTCTTGATAATCAATACCAGGTAATTGAGAGTATCCCTTTGCTACTAATCTTGCTTTGTGTCTTTGAATGGTGCCATCTGGATTGTGTTTTATTTTGTAGATCCACTTCAAGCCAATGACTTCCTTATCACTTGGTTTCTTCACTAATTCTCAAGTTTTGTTCTTCTCAATCATATTGATTTCTTCCTGCATTGCTTTGTTCCACACTTCTTCATGCATAGCATTTTCATAAGTTTCAGGCTCAATAATGCAGAAATTACAAGAAGCATAAATGTCACTTAACCTTCTCATTTTTATAGGAGTAGAACTTGAAGATGGACTTGAACTTGAAGTAGTTTGTGGTGAACCTTCAACCTTATTTTCTTCATTTTGAGCATAATGAATTTCTTCATCTAGAGAAATAATATTTTCTTTAACTTTCTTTTGCTTCCAATCCCAAGCAACTTTCTCATTGAAAATAACATCTCTTCTTATGATCACTTGATTTTGCTTCAAGCTGAAAAGTATGTAACCTTTTGATTTAGAACTGTATCCAAAAGATACATTTTTCACTTACTTCATCAAGTTTATGTCTCCTTTCCTTTGGAATATGTGCATAGCACACACATCCAAAGATTTTGAAATGCTTCACTAAAGGCTTTCTACCATACCAGGCTTCAAATGGTGTCTTATTTTGAAGAGCTTTTGTTGGACATCTATTCATCAATAAACTGCTGTATTCACTGCTTCTGCCCAATAAGAATTTGGAAGGCCTTTGTCTTTGAGCATAGATCTAGACATCTCAATAATAGTACGATTCTTTCTTTCTGCAACACCGTTTTACTCTGGTGTATAGCTAACAGTCAATTGTCTTTGTATACCATCATCTTCACAAAATTTCTTAAATTCATTTGAATTGTATTCACCACCTCTATCACTTCTCAGCACCTTAATATAGTGCCCACTTTGTCTTTTCACAAGATTTTTAAACTTCTTGAAGATAAGAAATGCCTTTGATTTATGTCTCATAAAATATACCCATGTCATCCTTGAATAGTCATCAATAAAAATAATGAAGTAGATGTTACCTGCATGAGAAGAGTTTTCATAGGTCCACATATGTCAGTATGAATAAGCTCCAATGGTGCTTTGGCTCTCCATACATGCTCTTTTGAAAATGTCTCTCTTATTATTTTCCAAGTGCACATCCTTCACAAGGTTCTTCCTTGTCATATATTACTGGTAGACCATACACCATATTCTTTTGATGTAGACTTCTCAAGTTTTGAAAATTTAAGTGCCCAAACCTTTTGTGCCATAGCCATGCTCATCATTACCTCCATCTTCCATGCAGCATCCTTTGCATAGTGCAAAATAAGAGGAAAACTTCTATTTTTCTCCATCTTGATATTTGCCATAAGTTGCTTTTTCATCCCTCTGTCATATAACTTGCAAACATTATTTTCAAAGTGTACCATATGCCCATGCTCAATCAGCTGTCCAATACTCAAGAGAGTTTGCTTCAAATCTGGAACAAGTAAAACATCATGAATGAATTTTCTTCCTTTCTTGGTATTGATTTCAATTGTGCATTTGCCTCTTGCTTGGACTATTGCACCATTGCCCATCTTCACTTGTGAAATTGAAGAACTGTCAATATCCACAAAAATAGACTTGTCACTAGTCATGTGATTGCTACAACCACTGTCAAGATACCACATATTATTACTTTGCTCTTCTACAATTTGACATGCATATAGTGTGCTTTGCTGACCTTCATTTTTTTCTGAGAAGTGTGCTTGTTCACTTGCTTTGTATCTGCAATCTTTTTGAACATGTCCAAACTTTTTGCAATTATAACATTGGGGTTTTCCCCTAAACCAGCAATCTTTTTCAGCATGAGAAGACCTTTTACTTATATTGCACCTTTGTTGAGTGCTCTCATCATATTGCCTTTTTGAAAATTTATTTCTTTGCATTTCTTTACCTCTTCCTTTCATATTTCTTCCTCTTCCTTTATTTTGGTTTTCACATCTGAATGACTCTCTTTTGACTGGAGCATGACTAGATGATTCTTTTTGAGAATTTTTATCAACCACTTTGAGTTTAGATTGAAAGACACTTTCAATTGATTATTCTTTATGCCTAAACAATCTTTGCTCATGAGCTTCAAGAGATCCCATTAATTCATGAACACTTAATACAGAAAGATCTTTAGATTCTTCAATAATTGCAACTATTGTATCAAATTTTGGAGATAAACTAGCCAAGATTTTTTCACATATTCTTCGCTCGGTGATGGTTTCACCATAGCTCTTCATTTGATTAACAGTCTCCGTGATTTTGGAGAAGTAATCCTTCAATTTTTCATTTTCTTGCATTCTCAAATTATCTAATTCTCTTCTTAGAGTTTGAAATTTGATAGCTCTTACCTTTATGTTGCCTTGAAATTCTTCTTGCAAGATATCCCATGCCTCCTTTGATTTGGTGGCTCTAATAATTTTGGGAAAAATTTTCTCAGATACAGCTTGCTGGATGAAGAACAGGGCTTTGGCATACTTTTTTTGTAGTCCTTGTTGGATTAACTGGGTCTTCGTACCCGTTCTCAACTAGATCCCATACTTCTTGTGAAATAAAAAGGATCTTAAAAATAGGAATAAAAGGTTGGTGGATATTCATACCAATATTGTTGGGAGTTGCCATGAATTTTTTGTAGCAATTTTTTCTTCACGAATCGGCAACAGATCTTTGGCCTTAACGTCCACCTACCAAAGGGCTTTCCTTCTTGCTTCAAGAACAAGAAAAAATTCTAACGGCCAACAAAGAAAACTTATGTAAAATCTTGGTCCTCTTTTTTTTTTTTTTAACTATAGATTAAGAAGTTGAAAAGACTCGACTGTTTCCTAACGGCAAAGTTTTTTTTTATTTTAAGCAGAAAGAAACGGTTGATTGGAAGTCAAAGGGGATAGTCAAACCTGGTCGTTGCTTTGAAGATTGCCTTGCAAAAAGGTAGCATCACGGCTGCTTCATGCGCACGGCTATTTCACGCGCGTTGCCGAATTTTTTATTTTTATTTTTTTACTGTTTGGGATAGGCCGGCCTTTAGAACTGATGCTTTTCCTTCACGAAGACAGTGGCTGTTTTCTTGGATCTTTTCACTTTTTGTTTATTTGTTCTCTGGGCAAAACAGCAACCACAACAACGTTTCTTGAGATTGCGGAATCGTGGCCTTTTAGCAGTAGATGTTATCCAAGAGCTTCCGTTGGCGCTCTCTTCTAACGGACTTCACGTGATGATTTCATGAAGATTTTTTTTCAACGGGATGAAGATTTTAATGCGATGGTTTGATTCTAAGCGGTGCAACAGATTTGACAAGGCGATGGATGTTGACGCGGGGAAGGGAAGGACAGCTAGCGTTGATCTTCTCGTCGTCCTTGCGATCACCAAATTTTCTTCTCACGGCCGGTCCTTTCTTGAACTTCGTACTAGACTCTGATACCAATTTTTATTGGGATTATTTGCAACTAGATTATTTTGGGGCTATGATACCAATTTTTGTTGGGATTGTTTGCAACTCAGATTATTTTGGGAAGAGAAATCAAGGAAGAAGAAGAGTTTTTCTTAAGAATAAAATTTATCTTTACGTTTCACTAAACACATCACTATATAAATATTGTTTCTTGTTTCTATGATAAACATAATCGTGTTATGATCTTATCCATCTAAAGCTATCCTATCAAATCATAAAAGATACTTATTATTTAAACTAACTCTATCTTTTAACAGTTTCGGTGTGCTTGCATGCCCCCATAAACATAAACTCAAAAGATCCTCCATCAAGGACCGGCCACTTGGACGTACCTCGTTCGCGCAGCGCGTACGCCAAACAATGCTGGAGGTTTCCAAACCGGTGCATTCGAGCCTTCACCGTCGTTGGAAAGATGGGCCATTATATTGGAGAGATTGCCTCATCATTCTCGCCAACGACATTTCTCAGTGCCCGCTCTTTCCTCTCTCTCTCTCTTTCTCTTATCGGCAAGCCTTCCGTCCCTCTCTCGTTTATTTATGTTGGGAGACTTGGATGCCCACCGTACGTTAACGCGAGTCGCCTTTGAACAATAATTACGTACGATCCACGTATCGGGCACGAATCGATCCGCAGGGATCCGTCGCCGCTTCCTGGATCCGGACATCGAATCCATATCGAAGGCCACGGCGGCCATCGGAATTTAGGATCATTTGTTGGGCGGCCGAGACGCCATTAATACGGCACAGCAATGTCTTGGCCTGGCCCTGCGCAAGACTACTCGATCGCACAGAGGCCTCACATTCTTACCCAAATCCATAGGCCTTGCCGTCTCCACCTCACATTTTTTACCCAGCCGTCGCGTTACGGTAAAAAGATCAAAATATCCACTCCCCGTCGTCAGAGGCTCAGAGCTTCGAAAACAAAACGTATAGCATTTGTTTTCCAGACGCGCATGAAAAGAGTAGCTGTAGTCACCATTAAATAATAATAATAATAATAATAATAATAATAATAATAATAATAATAGGGGAGTCTGAAGAGCCCCTCGGTTGAACTCCTTTGAAGAAGCTGGGGACCATCAGAAGTAGTACTCTGGACAGCTCGTTATAATTTCATATGGCCATATGAAATTATAGCCTTGTATTCTTTGAAAATGAAGGCCATTCTGGCACTGATGAAATGCGATTGGTTGATTTATCGCACGCCATTGGAGCAGCATCTCAGCAAGGTTTCAGGACTTAACGAAGCGGTCGGATCGAAAGCACCCACGCCTTTGTTTGTGCTGTCAACTTCAGAACAGAAAGGATGAACTCTTCGAAATATATGACTTCCCATCAAGTTACTTGATGGACTGTGAACCGCAGTGTTACCATATTGCATCTCTTAGAGCTATTACATGGTATTTGCTATTCGTTGAGACCGTCCACTGTAGGCTTCTATCAAATTTGGCTAGTCATTTGGAGGAAAAGACGTGCAATGGATGGCATGATGCTTCATTGATAAGTGGAAGTCCTATAATAACAAAATTCCAAGTTTTCAACTCCTTTTTGGAGGATTAAAATTTAATTTGCATATGTATTTTTGTGAGATAAAAGTAATTCCTCAACGTTCTACTTAGAATGTATTCAATATTTTTCTATATACTTGTTTGCCTTGAAATGCATGCGAGTTTCATTTGATTTGGCATAGTTGGTTCGGAGCCTGTCACTTTGTGTCCTCTTTGGATATTTGTATGCCATTTTATCGCAAAAAAGAAAAAATCGCATGCATGCTTTAAAATTTGTAGTTATGAGAATCGATTTTTTGAGATTAAACTTTTGCAGCAAAATAACTGCAGTATTTAAACTTTTGCAGCAAAATATATACTTGCTCAGGCTGAGCTGAATCCTTCTGTTCATATCATCACAGTCATTCTTGCTTTTTGTGCAGATCTCTCAACTACCGTGGTTGTCCAGCCAGGGCCAGTTGTTGATTTTCTTATTGCCAACCAAGATGTTAGGAATCGTTATCACATAGACTGGGCAAAAGTAAGCCATAACCGATTATAATTGCGACATCTTTTCCCATGCACCTTTATAGTTAGTAAATGTATGTGGCAAGATCAGAGGATTAAAAGAGACATGTGGCATCTTTTTGAGATATTTCTGACACATATGATTTCTGGTATTTCAACAGGCTAAGAGGACGCTTAAAAATTTGATGGTGAAGGCAAGTCCTTCAAATTTAGAATTTAAGATTACCGGTCTGAGCGAGCTACCCTGCAACCAGCAAAAGTATTCATGTCCTTTCCACAACAATTAATTTGCATAGTTGTATTAGTGTTTCATATGACTGCAGCCTTGGTGCACTTTGTTGTTAAATTTAATCATCTTTTCTTGTCTTGCTATAGACTGTAGTTTTTTCTATTTAGTGATCATTAAATTGCCACTTTGTGATGTGATGTTTTATTCTATACAGTTTCTGCAGACTTTTATGATTTGCCTTTATAGGTTTATGCTGAAGCAGAGAAGTGGAGGAAATGGTGATGACATTCAAATAACAGAGGTAACAGTCTATGAGTATTTTGTCAAGCATGGGAACATAGAGCTCAGGTATTCTGCCGATCTGCCGTGCCTTAATCACTGCTCAGTGGTTATTCTTCGAATATCTCTGTTCTCCATGATGGTTATATAATTCTGTTTGCTTCTTTGAATTCCTAGCTCTGCGCTTTGGTGTCATTGCAACGATATACGAAGCAATTAACAAATCTTCAAATGGCTTCGCTAGTAGAAAAATCAAGGCAAAAACCAAATGAAAGAATGTTGCGGGCTTGTGGCATTTCTATAAATTCGCCTCTTCCTTGGGGATTCCATGGGAGGACCGAAGCACAGCAGCAGGCCTTGCGCCTACCTTTGCCACCACCGTTCCACAACACATTTAGGTATGGATGGTATCGGACGGTGCAAAAGCAACGCAACGAGGACATCATGTCCCCATCGCTTCCGTTTCCTCATTGGTCGTCGCTCAACTTCGATATAGCAAACGCGTTGAAGGAAGCCCCAAAGGAAAGGCTCTGATGATATCGAAAAGGAAACGATGGTAGCGAATAGAACGAAAAAGGTCAAGACGCGATTGCTCATAAACCTGAGAGCCCTCCCGTCCGCTTTTATAGAGGGTCTAGCATTTAACGCCTAGGTTCTCGAATGTTCGATTCGAGAGTCAGAATTAAATTTGAGTATATCTCTCTGGATTATTCTCACTTTCCGAGGCATTTAATTTTATGAATTTATCCTATCTATTTTCTCGAATGTGTCAACAAATATTTATTATTATTATTATTATTATTATTATTATTAGTATTCAATTTAATTTTATAATGTGCGTTGCTTGCCTATTCTATTCATGAGCCATTCAATTCTCTTTTGACATCTATATCCATATCTCTCTCCTGCTCTCGAAATTTTTAATTATATGTTATAATTAAAAATAAAGTAAAATTATTATCAATAATATATTTTTTGAGAGTTTAATCTTATCGATTTTGTA
Source organism: Calamus simplicifolius (assembly GCA_900491605.1). Classification (NCBI taxonomy): domain Eukaryota; kingdom Viridiplantae; phylum Streptophyta; class Magnoliopsida; order Arecales; family Arecaceae; genus Calamus; species Calamus simplicifolius. The sequence continues at coordinate 913 of UESW01004856.1, read as the reverse complement.
TAATATTTAATCAATAATCATAATGACATGAGAGGATGATATTTTGATGAATCCCCACAAATCCTACATCTCTAATAATCGCACTAGCACCCTCAATGTTTTGTATATATATCAAAACTTTATTGAGGTAAACTTTTCACCCCACAAAATCTTTCTTAATTATCAGCAAGAAGTGAGTTTGGCCTGGACTGATCCATTAAGCCAACTAAAATTTGAGTTGGCGCATGCGCTACGTTAAATAAGGTCCAATCACAAACTTTCACTCTGACTTACTTCAGCATCAACTACATCCCCAGAGATAAAACTGGCAGGACCAATGCCCTATCTCAGCTGGCCACTTTGGCAGACAACACCTTGGAGAGGACCTACATTGAGCATCTAAAGCCCCAAGAATCGACATTGTGGAAGAGGCCTTGCCAGTCACACAGGAGCCAACTTGGATGGATTCCTACATCCGCTACCTTACTAACGGCACCCTCCCTGATGATCGCACAACGGCCAGGCTACTCAAATGGAGGGCTTCTAGATTCATGGTGTTGGACGGGCAACTATATAGAAGGTTGTTCTCCTATCCTCTTCTCAAATTCATAGGCCCAACAGATGCCGACTATGTCCTCTGAAAGATCCACGAGGGTATCTGTAGAAACCATCTGGGGGCAGATCGTGGTATACAAGGCACTCCATCAAGGATACTACTGGCTCACCATGCAGGAGGATGTAGCTAAATTGGTTTAAAAGTGCGATAATTGTCAACGACATGTCACATCCAATGGCAGCCCGCTTCCTAGCTAAGTCCACTTTCGTCCCTGTGGCCCTTTGCTCAATGGGGAATGGACATCCTTGGACCATTCTCCCCAGCCTCAGGCCAGCGAAGGTTCTTGCTTGTCGCCCTCGACTATTTTAACAAACAAGT
>UESW01004855.1:412604-614708 GCA_900491605.1 Calamus simplicifolius | reverse complement strand
CATGGTGAATGTTATTTACAGATAATATAATGTTGATTGATGAAACTAAATCTGGAGTAAATGCTAAGCTAGAGATTTGGAGAGAGGCTTTAGAATCTAAATGTTTTAAGATTAGTAGAATTAAAACTGAATACATGAAATGTAATTTTAGTGGGAGTATAAATACAAATGAAAAAACAATGAAGATTGCAAGCATAGAGATATCAAGGAGTGAAAAATTTAGGTATTTGGTATCAATTATCCAGCAAGAAGGTGAAATAGGTAAAGATGTGAATCATAGAGTTAAAGCAAGATCGATTAAGCGGAGGAGTGCTTCGGGAGTATTGTATGATCGGCGCATCCTATTAAAATTAAAAGAAAAATTTTATAAAACTGTTATTAGGTCAGCTATGCTATATGGAACAGAGTGTTGGGCAATATTGAAACATGTGAATAAATTAAGTGTAACAGAAATGCGTATGTTAAGATGGATATATGAAAAACGTTAAAAGATAGAATTAAAAATAAACATATAAGAGAAATGATAGGAGTAGCCCCAATTGAAGATAAAATGAGAGAAAATCGATTATGGTGGTTTGAACATATACAACGTAGACCTTTAGATACTTCAGTTAGAAAGTGTTGCTGCCAAATCACTTTTGAGGAGCGTCGAGCGACATAAATGCTTCGTTGGCCTTCAGAGGAATGATAAGGATCGCCTCCTTCAGCCGAAGACCTGCAAGAAAAGTCCCGGACCGGTGGTTTCGGCGGGGACCCTCCGACGAGTAGTGAGTGGAGTTGCCGCTATTGCCCCCGGAGCTTTACCCGTCTCTTTAGGCGCGGGAGACGGCGTCTTTCCATCAGGAGATAACTCGATTAAAATGACCGGAGGAGCCGGAGCTGGATAGTCCCTCGCCGGCAAGACTTGCTCCGCCTCCTTACCGGCCCCGGCCTGCACTGCAGCTTCCGTGACAGATTCATCGGCTTGAGGCTGAGCCATCTCGCCTATGCGCACGGATTCTACCATCTTGGCCTCCTGAGCGTCGGCCCCCTTAGTGTCGGCCCTTTTGGGGCCGACCTTCTTCAAGACCTTGGCCCGTGGGGCCTTCACGACTGCGGTCCCTTTGGCGTCAGCCACCCCAGCGTCGGCCCTCTTGGGAATTTTGGCAGCAGCCCTTCCTTCGGGGCGCAGCCTCCGCGGCCTTCCTCTTCTTGGCGGCCACCCGTCTAAGCTTATGCGGCGATGGCGCCATCCCTACACAAACAAGGGAGTGTTAAAAAAAAAAAAAAAAAAAAGAGAGAGAAAAACAGAGGAGAAGAGAGGCGAGTAATAGTGCTCACCCCCCGAGGGAATCAGGCCGGCACGGCGAAGACTCTCCTCAGCTATCAGCTTATTACACTTAGGATTACACTTAGGAATATCGGCCGTCAGGAGCTGCCCGAACGCCAGCCGGTCTCGTGGAAGGATGGAGGAGTCCCTATTGGCATCGATATTAGGTATCCCCCAGCTCCCACGAACCCCGCTGATATCCGCGAAGAAAAATTTGTCCTTCCATCCTTTAACGGAGGAAGGAAGGCACAGTCTAAGGATCCTATTGGATCTAGGAGTGAAAGACCACCATCCTGACTGTTTGCGCAGGGTATAGAAACTGCGGAACAAGGAAATGCTAGCCTCTATACCTTGCAGATGGCAGAGCACTAAGAAACCAACGATAGTTCGAAAGGAATTGGGAACTAGTTGGGATGGGGTCAAGGAGTACCGATCCAGAAGGTTAAGAATGAAGGGGTGGATCGGTAACCGGAGCTCAGCCTTGAAGAAGGCCCCGTACAAGGCAACCCGTCCGGGACGGGAAGAGGTTGCCCTGTCGTTAGGAGTAGGAACAAACAGATTAAGGTTCGGAGGAAAGCCGTACCTAGCCCTTAGGTTTGCAATGTCCTGGGCAGACAGGGATGATGCAGCCCCCTCGGGGGACTCCTTAGTAACCCTAGACGGACCGGCAACTGCCGGACGCGCCCGGACGGAAGCTCGCCCACCGGCCGGACGAATCTCAGACGGGGGACGAGTGACTGGTCGTGGCTTCGGTGAAGGATTAGAAGATGAAGTGGACCAGGTAATGGACTGAGACTCAGAAGGTTGGGAAGAATGGGGGGAACCCCCCCAAGAACCGGAAATGGAACAGGAGGGAGAAGAAGCCATGGGAACTAACCTGAGAAGAGAGACGCGAGCCAAGGACAGCACGGAGAGAAAGAACGAGAGACAAGCGCTAGCGGACTCGAAAGGGGGCAATGGCGGAAGAAGGAAAGAAGATAGGAAGATAAGAGCAATTGGTCATCATTACACCATTTCGAAACATCCCCCCAGCCGTCCGATCCAACCACGCGTCCGACTTCAGTTGGGAGGCGGTTCGACGACCGGCCAGTAAAATAAAGTTCGAAAAGACCACCAATGAAAAAGGGGGTGTTAACCTTACCGCAATAATACCACCCGCCTTTTTGTAGCACTGCCCGAGGGAAATCCGCCCTAATCCCAACAAAGGCGAAATGATGGATGCAGAAACCGGCCACCTAGAGGATATTCACACCCCTTTCGCGGGTACGTAAATGCTCACCCATCTCAGGGGCGGGGGGCATCTGATATGGCTGGCCGTTTCCTCGGGGTGGTAGTATCTTCTGCGCGATTTTCGAAAGCGATGATGTGACAGCAAAACCCAAGGCCTCCAGCGTCGGTCCTCGAAAACAGGCCTTAGCGTCAGGCCTCCAGCGTCGGCCTCCAGGCCTCAGCGTCAGGCCTCCAGCGTCGGCCTCCAGGCCTCAGCGTCAGGCCTCCAGCGTCGGCCTCCAGCGTCGGCCCCCAGGCCTCCAGCGTCGGCCTCCAGCATCAGGCCTCCAGCGTCGGTCCTCGAAACCAGACCTTAGCGTCAGGCCTCCAGCGTCAGGCCTCCAGCGCCGGCCTCCAGCGTCGGTCTTCGGAGCCGACCTCCAGCGTCGGCCTCCAGTGCCGGCCTCCAGCGTCGGTCTTCGGAGCCGACCTCCAACGTCGGCCTCCAGCGTCGGTCTTCGGAGCCGACCTTCAACGTCGGCCTCCAGCGTCGGCCTCCAGCGTCGGTCTTCGGAGCCGACCTCCAGCGTCGGCCTTCGGAGCCGACCTCCAGCGTCGGCCTTCGTTGCCGGCCTCCAGCGTCGGTCCTCGAAACCAGGCCTCCAGCGTCGGCCTCCAGCATCGGCCTCCAGCGTCGGCCTTCGGAGCCGGCCTCCAGCGTCAGCCTTCTGAGCCGGCCTACAACGTCAGCCATCCAGAGCCGGCCTCCAGTATCGGAACCAAAGACGAACTACGTGTTGGCACCAGCCATCCTGCGCCGGCCCTTAGCTTCGGCCTTCACGCAAGGATTAATCTTTGGCAACTGACCCCGCAATCTAAGATCAACTGCCGAATATCTCTCTTACCAAAATCACGAATTGGTATCGACCTGATCAGCGGTTACTGCTATAAGCGGCTCTTATCCAACAACTTGTCGTTGGAGGAAACATCGCAACGAATAGATTCGCCGGTTCCAACAAACCAAGGTAAACGGGATCCCCAACAGGTATAAAAAGAGGACCCGAGCTCTATGCAAAGGGACTCAATCTCTACTCTTTCATTAAAGAAATTCCTGTTCTCCAGATCGCTGACTTGAGCGTCGGAGGGTCCCCGCCGGAACCACCGGTCCGGGACTTTTCTTGCAGGTCTTCGGCTGAAGGAGGCGATCCTTATCATTCCTCTGAAGGCCAACGAAGCATTTATGTCGCTCGACGCTCCTCAAAAGTGATTTGGCAGCAACAGAAAGAGTGATCTTTTAACAATTCATGATAAGGATAGAGGTAGAGGTAGACCTAAACTAACATGAACAGAAATAATTAAAAAAGATATAACTATTTGTAATTTGAATGTCGACTTGGTCCTAAATAGAGCAGAGTGAAGAAAGCAGATTCATGTAGCCGATCCCATGTAGTTAGGAAAAGGCTTAGATGAGTTGAGTTGAGTTATTTAAACAAGCTATTTGCAAGCTTTGGCAAGCCTAAGGTGAAACTACAACGGAAGTTTTATTTCTAGCTATAGAACATTTGTTTATTTGAAAGCTCTTTTCAGGAAGAGCTTAAGTCTGCAAAAAGGTCAATCATTGATTATTTGTTGGCCTTGCTTGTTACACCTTGTCTTGCCATCCAACTTTCCTTTCCCCTGCACTATCCTTTCCTTTCTAGGAAAGATTGTGCAATCCATATCTCTTAATATATAATTTTTGCTGTTCCTTGGGCTTTTCTCAAAATTTGGCTCCATGTTGCTCTTATTGGTTGTATTCATCATTTATGAATAGTAATTGAGCTACAATTGTTAGTTACAAGCAGTGAAGGAGCTTTTTATTCCATGGCATCCAGTAATGAATGGTAATGTACCATATGTGCTGGTTTTATTATGGTTCCAGCCATGACTGCCCCTCTGTATCTATGTAGTTGATTCACAGTGAACTTCCTGTCACTTGCACAGATCTTGTAAGAATTGCTCTGCAATCTGTGCAATTTAATTGTGCTACTTAATTTATTTATTTTTCTTTATCTGCTTCTTGTCTTTATTTATTGAATTTCAAATTCGTGGGATGATATTTTTGTGTGAACCAGTTTTTAACATGGATTTGATTAATGCTGCAGGCACATGCTGCTTCAGCAGTCTTGAATTTCAGTGAGAATTGCACACCGGATATTTTGCAACCTTACTTAGATGGAATTGTTAGCAAGTTACTTGTACTTTTACAGGTTATTTTTCATATTTGCTTTCCTTTGTTCAACGTTATATATGCCTTTTTTTTGTTCTTTTGGAGTTGTTAGAAAAAGGGTTGTAAAATGCAAAATATGTTTTATTCAGAATGGGAAGCAGATGGTGCAAGAGGGAGCTTTGACGGCTTTGGCATCAGTTGCAGATTCATCGCAGGTATTTGCTGAAGGCACATTTTGTTAGGTCGTTTCTTCCTTTTTTATTCATTTTGGCTTTTTTTTAAATGGTTTCTTTTGGCATAACATTCTCCTGCAGGAACAATTTCAAAAGTACTATGATGCTGTCATGCCTTATCTTAAAGCTATTTTAGTGAATGCAACCGATAAGTCCAAACGGATGCTACGTGCCAAGTCTATGGAGTGCATAAGTTTGGTTGGAATGGCTGTGGGCAAGGATAAATTTAAGGATGATGCTAGACAGGTAGCTGTGATGTTTTTTTTCTTCTAAAAATTATGGCTCTAAAGGCATCTGCTTTGCATGGCATGGGTGATTGCTTTTATGGACTGAAGCTCCTTTGTTATTATTATGTTTTTACTTTAAATTATTTATGCGATATATTGTCCTATAGATCTTCTAAAGTTGAACCCAGTCTCCAATAAAGCTATTCCCATCTTTTCTGTGGAGACAGAACGCTAGTGGTTAGGAAATTCATGAATTTTAATGTTTTAGCTTTTGAGATATGTAATGTTTTAGAATGTAGTACACCTGCAAAATGAACTTTAACAACTTTTTAACAAATTAAGATTCTTTCTTGTTTGAAAATGTTTGAGAGATATCGTCTTGGGCACAAGTACAGCATTACCTTATTCTAAACTTCAACAAGACTCTTATTCTAAAATGGTGCAAAAATACAGCATTATCTTGGGTAGCGCAGTTGTTTACAATATCATCTATGGTTATTTTCTCAAAACATGTCGAAAATATAAATTCCTTGACTTGCTTGATCACTAATGCTATGATGATAATAATTGAGTGGTAAGATATAGAAGGCCACACACACAACACATCTGCATGCATATGCACGCACGCACACACTTACATATAATGGAGCTAATATATGGACACAACGTAACGTTCCACGTTCCAAATAAGCTCAGTCTTAACTGGATAACTGTGGGCAGCACCTATGATTGGATCTGTCTGATGTGATCTACCATCTTAAAATTGCTTAATGTCAAAAATTTGCATTATTTGCAATTCCTAGCTATACATCTCTTATGCATCCAATGGTTGAAAATGGATGGTTTAAATAACATAAATAATGCATTGACCACTTGATGCACAAGCTAGATATTTCCTAATCTCATGATTTTTTTTTTTTGAGAGTAAGCAGTTTAGAGATGTTACCAACTTTATTTAGGCTATTGCATAGGCATCTACATATTAACTCTAGTTATACAGGCATATCTATCTATGTATATATTGCATAGGCATCTACATGTTAGCTCTATTTATACACACACATATGTATCTATGAATATATGTCGTTGTTGTGTATTACCGTAATGCATTTTCTTGCTTTTGTAGTTCTAGTCCTGGATTTGTCGGTCATCCTTGCTCTCATCTACATCCTTTTCTCTTTTAGAGTTTTCTCCATGTCTCTAATAGTTGAATCTGCGAGTTCAACTGATGATCTTATGATATATTAATTATGATGATCACACCTGTTTAACTGATCATTTCATGCTAGGTAATGGAAGTGTTGATGACGTTGCAAGGATCTCAGATGGACGCAGATGACCCAATAACAAGTTACATGCTACAGGTATGTTTGAGATCCCATAGCTTAAATAGTACACAGAGAGCCCATGTGTCCCGTGGTTTAATTCCTTATGTTGTTTTGTAGGCATGGGCCAGACTATGTAAGTGTCTAGGGCAGGATTTTCTTCCATACATGAGTGTTGTAATGCCCCCATTGCTTCAGTCTGCTCAGTTGAAGCCAGATGTAACCATTACTTCTGCGGATTCGGATGAGGATATAGAAGAATCAGATGATGAAAGGTTTGTTTATAATGCTGTAACCATTGGGCCATTTTTCTTTCATAGAAACTTCAACATTGTAAGCTAGGTTGTGTCGACAAGTTGTCTGAACTTGAACCAACCACTTCATCTGTCTCTTTAATTGGATTGTATGTGGATGAAGCCTTTGATCCAACTGTTAAGATATAGCAGTGAAAGCCGCATATTTCAAAGTCCCTATGTAATTATCATGTTTCTCATGGTGATCTGGTGCTTTTTGTATTCATACTGATGATGATGTAATAATGTTGATCTCATCTCTCACTTGAAGATAACTAAACTCCTTAAAATCCACACGTACGCGCGCGCGCGCACACAGCTCTAATAGTTGCAGATTTGCAGATATGTTTGGTCTTTACTTTCTTTTTATGCAATATAGAAATAACTTAGAATGACTTGTCATTTTAGTTAAATGCATCATGCATATATGCATAAATGTTATGGTGGGTATACCAGCTTAATATACGCCTATAATTGTATGGATATTTGATCCATGTTTTGTTGTGTTTTATGGCATTTGGATTTTGGGAGTCTTGCAATCTTTGAATCCCATATCCGTGATGTTGCTTGCCATGTGATGATGTGACACATTTTTCCATTTTAACCTTACGATACTTGCAAGTGATGACCTTTTTCTGCATCAACCGTCATTACATTGTATTGCCTAGTTCAACTATTAACACTAATTGATATACAACTTACTCATACTGTATGACCTGAAATTTCTCACTTTACTATGAGGATTCTGCAAGGCTTTCTTGACACACCCAGTTTCTGATATGGTTGTATCAACATTTTTAAAATTGATAGAATTGGGACATGGCATAACTAACCTCTTATTTTTTAACCAAAAATTGTGTTTGCATGACTAAGAAATTCATGTAGAAGTGTTTATGTAGCTGATACAAAACTGACCGATTGCTCCTCAACTTGCATTGTACTGGTTGCCTGATTGAGCAGCAACATGAGAGTTATGCATCAATTCTGTAAATTTTGTGTTTGAGATGATGGTGTAACCAAAGAATTTCTTAGCATATGTTTGATCCAGTCCTGGCAAACCTGTCATTAGCAATCTGATTTTTAGTGAAACTGTGATGATAATTACATATATTTTGAGCATGAAGTTGTATTGCAGGAATTAGGGCAGAAGTTGCGGCATAGATCCTTATGTGATTGTGTTGTAATGGTGGTCCACAAAATAAATTTTTTTTATTTTGCAAATTGCAAAAAGACCTTGTGCATGCAGGTTGCATGGTGTGGTGCTATGCAACCAAAAGGGAAAAAAGGAAAATAAAGTCATGATTTAAAATTACCGGATGGACATATTCAATGGGATAAATCCATTCTCATATGTGCTATCTGTCTTCATAAAATATGCTTTCTGCTGCATGCCATACTTTGATGTAAGAACTTTCATCCAATTTGGCAATGAGTACATTTTAAAAGCTTATGCACTAATTATATTTAGTCCTACTGCAATTCCCCTCTCTACAAGTCAGCTAGCCTGCTGTCATGCCAAATATGATCTATGTGATATCCTAGGATATGGAATCTGGATGGTGTTATTATGATATTAAATGATGTTGCTTTGTAGATTTGTACAACTCATTCACTTGAGTCGTATTTTAATGCAGCATTGAAACCATAACTCTTGGTGATAAAAGGATTGGCATTCGGACTAGCGTCCTAGAGGAGAAAGCCACAGCTTGTAACATGCTCTGTTGTTATGCCGATGAGCTCAAAGAGGGTTTCTACCCATGGATCGATCAGGTTGGTTATGATTAATGTTTATTCATTTCCTTTATTAGGCTTTTAATCTATGAATAAACTCGTCTGTTTAAACAGAAATGATCAGTAATATATAAGTTAATTGCAGGTCGCTCCTACTTTAGTGCCTCTTCTCAAATTTTATTTCCACGAAGAAGTTAGGAAGGCTGCTGTTTCTGGTATTATTATCTTTTTGTTGTTTCTGGTCTTATTTTGCCAAAACTTTGAGTTTTCCTAAGGATCTAATGTGACGTTTCTATTTCCCTTCAGCCATGCCTGAGCTGCTTCGTTCAGCAAAGTTAGCTATGGAGAAAGGTCTGGCTCAGGGTCGTGATGAGTCTTATGTTAAGCAATTGTCTGACTATATAATTCCATCTCTCCTTGAAGCTTTGCATAAGGTTGCATAAGTAACACCTGTAATTTCTGATATCTGAGATTTTAATCTCATCTGTACTTACATTTGTATTTTGGAATGATATATCTGATTGTAGGAGCCTGAAACAGAAATTTGTTCAAGCATGTTGGATTCATTGAATGAGTGTTTGCAGGTTTGTCTTCTCCTTTTGCTTAATTCTTTCCATCTAATTCTTTCCATCATTTTTTTATTAAAGTGCTTCCTTACTATTTTGTTTTCCTAATACTGCAGTACAATTATTTGTTGGATCAACTCTGAGGATTCCCTGATCATTCTACTGGTTTGGTCAAGTCTATTATATTAAGCCGATAACTCTTTCTTGTGAGCAAGAAAGTTTTTTGGTCTAGGAAGAATTTAATGTAGGTTGACTTGTTCTATGGCATTGTTTACTTAGGGCGGGGGAGTTCTGTTACTTGCATCCATTGCAAACACTAGTTCTTGTGTGATTACAAGTTCACTAGTTATAAGCATTATCTACCAAGGAAACTTGGTATATCAATGCAAAACTTGGTTTGGCTGAGCAAGGCCATTAGCTTTAAACTATCTTTATGATCTGGATTGATGTGTGATAGGGGCTTAGTTAGTTTTGGTCATGGTAGAATCTGTGTAGCCAAAGATAATCATACCTCCACAGGTCATTTTGTCTTGAAGGTAAGAAAAAAATATTTATGCAAGATCTAAGCTTCTACTAAATGGAAAAACAATTTGGACTGTTATACCAGACTCTCCTTGTTTGAAATCTGCTCTCTTTAATTTATTATATAATGGGGCATCATAGTTTGATGTGGAAAGTAGAACTTTTGGTAGGAGATCACAATGAGTTGAGTACATATTAGAATTTAAAACTTGTTTGGGGTAATCTGATCCATTGCTTAACATTGATGGTCATTGCTGCTCTGTTGTATGGGCAGGGATGGGTTATACTTATATCATGTTAAAGTGTTTGTTATCTTGGCTCAATGCATGATGTCATGGCATGGGTAATGCAAAGGATTCGGGTCATAGATACTGAATTCTGTCTTGGCTTTAGTTGTTACCCTGCATCACCTTTGCTGTCAGTGACTTATAGAAGCCTGTTTTAACTGGGGATCAAGTCTCAATGTATGGAATTATTTATTCTTGAAATTCTGATGCTTGATATCGGCCATTATTTTACCATCAAGCAACCAAAGCATCATTTACAATTAAGTAAATGATCTTGGAGTTCTCCCAAATGCAACAAGAATGTGCAAAAGAATGGATTAGGCTTCTTGGAACCTTAATTTGAAGCCTTTTGCATTTGATGGAGATTCTCAAGACAAATCTTCAGTGATGAGAGTATCACATTGGTTATATTGATTTTAGTTTCTGTTATAGGACCTGCCTTCTTAAGATTGCAGATATGTTGTCATCTTAACCTATCTGCAAAATATTTCAATTCTTTGCTGTTGTGACACTCCAAATGCCACTACCTCTGGAACTTTTTATGTCAACAATCATTACTTGATCTTCATTTTATGCTGTATTAGATTGTACTCCTCCCTCCTGCACCCAAACACTGCACTAATGCCTCCCTCTTTGTCCCTCTGAAAGTTGTTAGAGCTTATCAAATATGATGATGCCTTGATATTACTTTTAAAAAAAATTGATCGCAACCTGTAGTTTTATCCCTTGTTTTTGTTATTTTTGTGCTTGTTCAGCTCTCTGGGCCACTTCTTGATGAAAGCCAAGTGAGAAGTATTGTGGATGAGATCAAGCATGCGATTACAGCAAGCGCAACTAGAAAAAGAGAAAGGGCAGAAAGGACAAAGGCAGAAGACTTTGATGCTGAGGAAGGAGAATTACTTAAAGAAGAAAATGAACAGGAGGAAGAAGTCTTTGATCAGGTCTGTGATATATTTTTAAGAATCATACATCTTTGATCAGGTCTGTGGTATATTTTCAAAAATCATACTTCGTGGATGCTTGGCAAATTACTTATTTTAAGCCTAGCCCCTTAATATGATCATTTATATATTATAAAACTTGACCTTTGTCCTATGTTTTTCTTCCGTTGTGTTCTTCAGGTTGGTGATTGTTTGGGCACTTTGATCAAAACATTCAAAGCTTCTTTCCTGCCATTCTTTGATGAACTTGCTATGTACATAACACCAATGTTGGTGACTCCTGAGAAACATGGTACTTGTATTTATAATAAAGTTTTGTAAGTTAGGAAGAAGGAAACATTTTAATTGATCAGCTTCCTCTTTAAAGGTCTGGGAATTAAATTTGGCGAGCCTTTTCAATATTATTTATGTTGTTAATATGGATGCCACTAATAAGTTGCAGTCACTTGAGTGAAAACATACAAGTAGCTTTTCCTTGAGCTATATCTTCATTCATGTTAATGCCAGCTGTGGTTATAATTCTATTGCTCATGATAGCTTTTTAACTGTCAAGCAAACACCATGGTGGATTTTGATCAGTAATCTGTAGATCATTATCATATATACTAACATGGTAAGCAACCTAGAAACTTTAAAAAAAAAAGCTAGCTCAATAAGTTAATGATTTTTCATTTGCATATTGAGCCAGTACTTTTTCTTCAGATTTATATAATTTGAGTGCGGGTAGAAACAGGACATCTACAGTTCCTTTAATGCATGTCCTATGCCTAACTATGGATTTTCTTGAGCCAATGTTATTAGCCATTTGCACCTAACTTGCTAGTAGAACGTGGTGCTGGTTGTGTGCTTGGTTATCTTTATCTGTCTGGGCAATCTAAGAGGTTTATGTAGAATATTCAGTTTCCTGTTCTTGTACTTTACACCCTTGTTATTTTGATTTGAAACCTGTGAATTTAGTTCTATTTGCAATGCTCTTAACATTTTGTATTAAATGAACTTTAGTTATCAAATAAAAGAATGCTTCTGTTGACTGAACTCAACCAATGGTTGGAATAGGAAATCAGCAAATCTATTCAGCAGGACTAAGTTTCATGGCCTTTATATCTTCAGGGAAAGGATAAAACAGCTGAGGAGAGAAGGATTGCCATTTGCATTTTTGATGATGTTGCAGAACAATGTCAAGAAGCCGCTCTAAGGTAAGTGTGTTCTCTGAATTCTACTGTTTGGAAAAATAGGCTTTGGATCTAGAATTTCCTCTAATGTTATCATTTTTTATTGAGCAGATATTATGATACTTATCTTCCTTTCCTATTAGAAGCATGCAATGATGAGAATGCAGATGTTAGACAGGTTTGCAATCCCTTCTCTAACCCTATTCCTCTGCACTGCCTCACGGCCCACGCATGCATGTGCACATACAGCTTTTAATAAACCCCCCTACACTTACCATCAACATTTCCAAGTTATCATAGGTTAATTTCAAGAAATTGTCTTCAGGCAGCTGTTTATGGAGTTGGTGTTTGTGCTGAATTTGGTGGTTCTGTGTTCCGACCACTTGTTGGAGGTATCCGAATAGAATTAAAATTTGTGAATATTTTGCATGTGTTTCCCTCCCTTCTGTGCAGTCTTATTAATGTTGCTTTCTGTGAATTTTCTGTTCCCTTTGACAGAGGCTCTCTCAAAGCTAAATAATGTTATTAGACATCCTGATGCACTGCATTCAGACAATGTAATGGCATATGATAATGCTGTTTCAGCTCTTGGGAAAATTTGTCAGTTCCACAGGGATAGCATTGATGCAGCTCAGGTATTTTAGTTTTTTCTTTTCTTTTTATTCTCCAGTCCCTACCTTCTCTCATTCAACATAATTGAAAAGCTTGCTCTCACAAAGGACATTGCCATCAATCAGAATGAATAAGTGATCTAAATAGACTATCCTGCATATTTCAATACAGATTGTTATTAATCCTTTCAGTAATAGAGTGAAAATTTTTAATCAAAATAGACAATGCAGATAGTTAATGTCTTCACGAGATCGGACCCGTTAGCATCTTTTATTGAATATTTTCTTTTCGAGGCATCTTTCTGCTTGCTATTTATGTTGAGGAAGCTTTATGCATCCAACATTCTTATGAGGCAAGGACCAAGCAAACCAGAGGAGATAAAGTGGCATGAGTTTGAGGACAAATTGGTGAACTGTTTTAGATGGTGTGAGCATGTTAAATGAAGATTTGAGAGAACTCCAGTGAGGGAAAGAGCTTGAATGGTGTTTAAGGGTCCAAGAACCTAGGAGGATGTCCTAGGATGCATGGGTGGGAGTTCTGAGAATATTGTTTCATGAAGATTCATTGTGTCAATGCCACATAGTTAGGAAAAGGCTAGATGTTAATGGCCATGCCCGTAAGTCTTGGTATTTAAATGAGAGGATGTATGCTTAGCCATGCTTCAATCTTCTTGACAGCAAGGTTTGTCAAAATATGAAGTTGATCAGGGCATTGCTCCATCTAAACCTTGCAAACAATAATGCTTGCAAGCTGTTGTGCTTTGTTTGCACACATTTTGTGGCCAAGAATGAGCATTTTTAAGGGCACAATTAAGTATGATTTTTTTGCAGATAGGGTTGTCAACCTCAGAAATCAATATATCCTTCAGTCTTTGTTCTGGTTTCACTGTTTCCTTTCATCACAACCCTTTATCCATAGGATGACTCTTCTTTTTTATTTTTGACGATTCTGTTGGAATGCAAAGTAGTCAATACCACTATTGCATCTTGTTTTTTTCCCCATGACAACCTTTCATGCTTGCCAGGTTGTTCCTGCTTGGTTAAGCTGCTTGCCAATAAAAGGTGATCTGATTGAAGCCAAAGTTGTACATGAGCAGCTTTGTTCAATGGTTGAAAGGTAAGTCCAGGGCTTTGCTTTATTCATGTGACACGTAATTAGGTTCTTATTCAATAAATATTATCTGTCATTTTTTTTTCTTATGGTGAAACTGTATTGATTGATTAGCCATGTCTTGTTCATAGGTCGGATAGGGAGCTTTTGGGTCCTAACAATCAGTATTTTCCAAAAATAATCTCTGTGTTTGCTGAGGTAATCTCCTTCCTTTGCTCTGTTATAAAGCTTTAGGTTTTTCTGCAATTGCTTGTTAATTTGTGAACTAATGATTAAATATGTGATATAGCTGTTGCCCGTCAACTTTGCTGATGGTCCTAAAATTTGTTCAGAACCCCTTTTTCTAAGCATTAGTTATACTGTACGTGGAGGTGCATTGGGCTACTAAAGATCTTAGATCTGGATAATTTAACTAAAGCCTATATTCTAAAAAGATCTGAAAATAATTAACCCATAATTAATTTTTTAAATGTTTTCTAGTGTTTATATCTCACCTTTGCCTTTTGGTTCAAAAATCTTTCTTCCCTTGAAGTTCTTATGGTACAAATATACTAATATATTGTTTTTCGAAGCTTTTTCTTGTCTCTTTTTGCTGTGGGAATCTAGCATGTTTTAAGATGTTTAATAGAGAAATCTAAGTAGGTTTGTTCTTGGAATTGAAAAAAAAATTGGAAATTAAATTGGTTGTGTAGAGTTTTAAGGATCTAAATATGCAACAAAAGATGGAGCAATAATTAGTTTTTGGCCTACAGCAACAACCGGTAAAGGTAATAACCATTCTGTTGAAGAATAAGGCTTGTTGATCATCCCAATCCCGCCATACATCTCCCTCCCCTGGAAGCAAACGCACACAGAAAGTGTGTCTTTTTGTTTGATAGATGTAATGGGAAATGTTATGGCTTGTGGATATGGCTATTCGTTCAATCTGTTACTTGCTTAGCCTGCAATATTCCCGTACCCTGAATTTATTTACAGAAACATTAGGCTGTATTTAATTATAGATTCTTGTTTGATCAGGCCCAGCACATTTGAACAACAAGGCTGTTGGTTATCTAATGCAATGAATCTAGAATCATTTATAGAGTAATAAATAATCCTTTATTGCAAGATATATAGCCTATATATACCTTATGGTTAATTTAAAAAGGAAAGAATGTGGAAAGCCTTTAAGGTAAGGAATTTTATCCTAGACTTATTTCCTGTTTGAGATGGCTATTGAAAAACAAATACTCCTAATAGCTTATCAAAAATAACTACCATTGGCTCCCTAATATCTATTTCCAAACATGGCTGTTTTATATACAAATTTGCATCCAAACAATCAAACTCTCTAGCTCTTGTCTAGTTGTATTGCACTTGACTTTACCATCTATGGCACTACCAAACACCTAGCTTTGGGTTGATTCATGCAAATAGGGCAAGAGCTGCTTTTTTCTTAGACGATCATATAGGCAAAATCTTATTTGATTCGGCTATTCATTTCGATCCCTGTAGAGTGCTTGATGCTGAATTGAGTTATATTGAAATGGAATAAAGTCAGACAAAATAAGGTATTATCCTGGGGGTTCATCTTGAAAGGAGATTTATTTATAATTATTCTTTAGATTACAATAGGAAAAAAGGATTCATTTGATCATTAGATGATTATATCCTAGACATTAACCAACAACCATTAATAGCAAGAAGAAAACATTCCATCTCGCATTCTACAAAGGGTTTGGTTTACAAGTGCTCGAGGGCACTCATTGTGGGGCATTTAATACCCTCTTTATTTAGCTTTTTACATAAAATAACAAATTAAAAGAATAGACTTATAAAAAATATTTAAAAATATATTTAATGTTTTAGTTTCGTTTAGCATGAAGGAAAGGAAAAAAAAACCTACAGTTCCAATACTTTTATGCGAGGTATTGAGACCAATACTAAGATTATTTATGGGTTGTAATTTCTTTTAGCATTGTTGTATGAAACTAAGGCATTACATGCATCTTTAAATATTTTTTAAAAGTCTTTTTTTCTTATATTTTATGTCAAATAATTACATAAAAGGAGTATTAAATACGAGTGCCCAGAGGGCACTCGTTAACAAAATCTCTTTTCAAAATATTGCCTTATAAATTTAAGGCATTAATTTCCATTTTTTTTTTTAACAACTAGATGAAGAGCTTTAAATGTCATCGTAATGATTAGAATCTACAAGATTTTTTGCTAAATAATTTTATATGGAAATGATATAAGAAAGGAAAGAAAAATATTTAAAAATATATTAAAAGAATAGACTTATAAAAAATATTGAAAAATATATTTAATGTCTTAGTTTCGTTTAGTAGGAAGGAAAGAAAACAAAAAAAAACCTACAGTTTCAATACTTTTATGTGAGGTATTGAGACCAATACTAAGATTGTTTATGGGTTGTAATTTCTTTTAGCATTGTTGTATAAAACTAAGGCATTACATGCATCTTTAAATATTTTTTAAAAGTCTTTTTTTTAATATATTTTATGTCAAATAATTACATAAAAGGAGTATTAAATATGAGTGCCCAGAGGGCACTCGTTAACAAAATCTCTTTTCAAAATATTGCCTTATAAATTTAAGGCATTAATTTTTATTTTTTTTTAACAACTAGATGAAGAGCTTTAAATGTCATCGTAATGATTAGAATCTACAAGATTTTTTGCTAAATAATTTTATGTGGAAATGATATAAGAAGGAAAAGAGAGGAGAACTCTAAGGAGGTAAGAAAGCCATGGCGACATATGTTAGCAGGGGCTATAGCTTGATAATGTTATTGCTAGCACTAAGTTGCTTACCCTATACCAATGATGAGAAGCAAGTCACAAAACAACAGCTAAAGGAAATAGATCGATACTTAAAGAGGATGAATAAGCCTGCGGTCAAGAGCATTGAAGTATGTAAAACCACTGTTCTTTCATTTTTTTTTTTTTTTTTTAGCATTTTAAGTAAAAAAAATGAAAATTTTTTTTCACTCTAACGCTTCTTAATTTGCGGTCTTGTTTTCGTCTTCGGTTAAAACAAAGACCCCAGATGGCGATATCATAGATTGCGTTGGTATCTATGATCAGCCAGCCTTCGATAATCCTTTGCTTAAAAATCACACCATCCAGGTCAGGTCTACTCTTATCTCTCTCTTCCCTTCCATGTTCTCTCCCCTTCCACTTAATTTTTATTATGCTTCACAGTTTTTTTTTTATTTCATCCTCACTTAAAATCTTCAGATGCGGCCATCTTCTTACTCATTTGGCGTATATGACAAAGAGAAGTTAGCGTCAGAGAAGGGAACTGGCTCCATATTTCAGCCTTGGCGTCGATATGGGCAGTGCCCTGAGAACACCGTCCCCATCAGGAGGATGAAGAGGGATGATTTGTTGAGGGCTCGCTCTGCTGGAAGATTTTCGAGGTTGAGTCACAGGACCGGCCCTTATCCCATTCTTCCACACAATGTTTATGGACCTGAGGTATATAGTTTTTAAAATAAAATATATGGGCAAATAATAATAATAATAATAATAATGATAATATATAATAATTTCATTTCCTTCCTCCCCATGAGTACGTAGTACGCTCGTGCTGGATTACAAGGAGAGTTGTATCGTGGAGCGAATGCGGTGATGGATGTGTGGAGTCCCTCGATCGAGGTGGGGGATGTCAGCAAGGCTTCTATTACACTTATGAGTGGTTCTGGTCTTGATATTAATTTGATCGAGGCTGGTTGGACGGTATGCTATTATTTTGATTTTAACCAAAACAGAAAGCGGTCTCTCTCTCTCTCTCTCTTCATGCATTACTAACTTTTTCATGTTGGGAAAATATCAGGTGGATCGAAGATTATATAATGATGATAAGCCAAGATTTACTGCTTGCTGGACTGTAAGTTAACCTCCTTCCATTTTCCTTCTTTTAATTTCCCTTCTTCTAGTCACTCGATCATCCTCTCCGGTTTTGCCATGAAAATTATAGAGAGATGACTTTACCGAGACGGGCTGCTTCAACCTGGAATGCTCTGGGTTCGTTCAAACGAGCAATCAGGTCGGATTAACTGCTTCAATCGAGCCCGTTTCTACTTACGGTGGTGACCGATATGCATTTTACCTAGCAATTCATCAGGTGAAAACATGCGCATGATTTTTATATCAAAAGGTTTTCTATTATAAATAATTATAATTAAATGTATGCGTAGGATGCCAGCACGAAGAATTGGTGGCTCGCATTTGAGGATGAGATGGTGGGTTACTTTCCTAATAGCCTCTTTACGAATTTGGGCGACGGTGCCAACTTTATATTATGGGGAGGGACGGTTAGTACCTTGACGGCAGGATCAGATCCTCACACAACTACGAAGATGGGCAGCGGCCATTTTCCGGAAGAAAATTATGCGCTAGCAAGCGAAATCAAAAAAATTCAATATCTTGATTCGGCCTGGGCTCTGCAACGTCCTACCAAATTGGACATGATTCGTCAACAGCCCAATTGCTATAACTTGACTATTGGCGAGACTGCTGATGACAACTCGGGCGTTTACTTGTTATACGGTGGTCCTGGTAGAAATCCCAGTTGTCCATAGAACCAACCCCTTTTGATATCTCCTCCACTTCTTAATAATAGTATCTTTTCAACAGAATACAAAAGGAAAAGTCAGCAGAGTGTTGTTTAGTACCATATTAAACAGAAAACAACCAAGTTGTGGAATAACACCGGCTGATGTATATAGAATATTTATATGAATAATACTAGAAGAGTGGAGAAATTTATATGTTAAGCCATACATGTCCTCTTGATATTGGATGTTACAAACATTCTTGGATTGCGTTGAAAAATTATGCCATTTTGTGTTTGAAATTCAGTTTCAAAACTTTTAAAGTCATCATAGCCAAGTCCATTAACATTTACATTCATCTGGTTGCATACACATTGTGGTTCCATGCTATGGCCACACAAAGTATTACTTTCATATATGTATCCCCGATGGAGAAAGGGTTGTAATACTAATCTCATGTCTATATGCCATCATATCATATCACATTATTATGTCATAACATAGCTGACTGTAGATGACCCATTTTCATATTCAAAAATTTGACTTACATATGATATTCAAGTAATTCATAAAAATGCTTTTAAAATAACTTGCATAATTACTTTTTTTTTTTTTACTAAATTGAAGTTGAAAACACCATACATGCATATGCTGCATAAGCATTATTAATTTATTGAATTTATTGAAATTAAAATAATAGTGCTAATTATTTAATGCAAGTAAAGAGGCAATGAAAAATCAAAATTTTCATATTACTGCTATACTTAAATACATATTATGAATTATTAGCTATATACTTAAATACATATTATGAATTCTCAAATATCATATTTAATAATTATTTTAAAATTATTGATAAATGGCTTAATTATCTTTTGTCACTAATCCACAAATCCAAATGAACTATTTGATCTTCTAACGCCTATAACATAATATTTTAATTTTAATTTTTTAAAATTACGATGCTAAGATAAATTTTATTAAGCTACCAAGTCTGATTCTGAACCCAACTTGGGGCTCAAATATCTTTACATTCATTAATCCAAATAGAAAAACAAAAAGTTTTCAACCAATTAAGATCAATATGGATCCAAACCTATATATCCTCATATGTTGGGCGAAGCCCAATTTGAGCTCAAAAAATTGGGCCCAACTAGGCTCAATGGGCTTAAGCAACCTTCGATCATCCGCTTAAAAACCATACCATCCAGGTCAGGTCTACTCTTATCTCCCTCTTTCCTCCTTGTCTTCCTTCCAAGTTCTCTCCCCTCCACTTTAATTTTTATTATGCTTCACGGTTTCTTTATTTTATCTTCAGTTATTTTCCAGTTTAGAATTAAATGTTTTAGGATCTTATCCTTGCACAGCAAGTAATGGCATCCGAAAGCATTGAATTCTACTAACCACTCATACTTCAAAGCACAACATTGAGCTTGAGACTGCATGCAAAATATTCAATTTTTCCTGTGCATACAAGGGAATTGCATGTATTAAAGAATATGGATGCAAATAGACAATTAAGATAACCAGTCATAATCCAGAAAACAAGGGTTATTAAGATGTTTTTTCCTAGATAAAACTCACTCGAATAGAATCACAATAATCCCTTTTATAGTGATGAGAATTAAGAAGGCCTTGGTGAGACCACTATTGATCTGTATGCTTCTCTAACAGCTATAAAGAAGCAATTCAACAAAAGGAACTGAGAAAGGGCAAAGACGAAACCTTTTAATTTAAAAATACTAATTTTATTTATTTAACTACGTATATTCGTCACCAACATCACATGAGGGCTCTAATCGAAGGTGACAAGTACTGGCCCATGTTCGCGCTATTAAACTTAGGTACGGTTCAATCGACAGAACTGCTCAGGACACAGACGAAACCAGATAGAAATCCTGTTCAACTTCTAGGCTTTGTACCTACACAGGCTGGCAGCCATATATTATATCCCTGCTGACATCTAAATCGTATCATTCATGATTTTGATCACGAGAAAAACAATCGTTTCACGTGCCCTCTGTTCAATGGTGTCGCTATCAGATCAGGCAACTTTTTTATGAAAAAAAAGAAAGACGGGCCTTTGCGAACGAGTGTAGGATAGGTGGTAAAAGCGTGCAAGTCTCAAAACGAATCTAAAAAATAGACAACGCGTGGTCCATTTACTCGAACGTCCACCGCATGCATCACTTCACCGCATGCATCACCGCATGCATCATTTCCAATTTTTTGAGCTCAAATTGGACTTCGCCCAACATATGAGGATATGGGTTTGGATCCATATTGATCTTAATTGGTTGAAAACTTTTTGTTTCTCTATTTGGATTAATGAATGTAAAGATATTTGAGCCCCAAGTTGAGTTCAGAATCATACTTGGTAGCTTAATAAAATTTATCTTAGCATCGTAATTTAAAAAATTAAAATTTAAAATATTATGTTATAGGTGTTAGAAGATCAAATAGTTCATTTCGATTTGTGGATTAGTGACAAAAGATAATTAAGCCATTTATCAATAATTTTAAAATAATTATTAAATATGATATTTGAGAATTCATAATATGTATTTAAGTATATAGCTAATAATTCATAATATGTATTTAAGTATAGCAGTAATATGAAAATTTTGATTTTTCATTGCCTCTTTACTTGCATTAAATAATTAGCACTATTATTTTAATTTCAATAAATTTAATAAATTAATAATGCTTATGCAGCATATGCATGTATGGTGTTTTCAACTTCAATTTAGTAAAAAAAATGTAATTATGCAAGTTATTTTAAAAGCATTTTTATGAATTACTTGAATATCATATGTAAGTCAAATTTTTTAATATGAAAATGGGTCATCTACAGTCAGCTATGTTATGACATAATAATGTGATATGATGTCATGATGGCATATAGACATGAGATTAGTATTACAACCCTTTCTCCATTGGGGATACATATATGAAAGTAATACTTTGTGTGGCCATAGCATGGAACCACAATGTGTATGTAACCAGATGAATGTAAATGTTATGCACTTGGCTATGATTGACTTTAAAAGTTTTGAAACTGAATTTTAAACACAAAATGGCATAAGTTTTCAACGCAATCCAAGAATGTTTGTAACATCCAATATCAAGAGGACATGTATGGCTTAACATATAAATTTCTCCACTCTTCTAGTATTATTCATAAATATTCTATATACATCAGCCGGTGTTATTCCACAACTTTGGGTTGTTTTCTGTTTAATATGGTACTAAACACTCTGCTGACTTTTCCTTTTGTATTCTGTTGAAAAGATACTATTATCAAGAAGAGGAGGAGATATCAAAAGGGGTTGGTTCTATGGACAACTGGGATTTCTACCAGGACCACCGTACAACAAGTAACGCCCGAGTTGTCATCAGCAGTCTCGCCAATAGTCAAGTTGGAAAACACTTTGTACACCGGCCCCGGTGCAGCAACGCTTACGTGGACTGCACCGCGTCTTTCGATTGGTCCACGTGGATCCGACGTGGATGACCTGACAGGCGGTATGGGCTGTGCTTTGACGTAACGTTCTGAACGTGACGGACATTTAATGCTGTTCGCTTTTTTTTTAAATTTTCGTGCGGACGAAAATGCCCTTTCGCTCCTTCATGGCGCCATTTTACGTTTTCTGTCATCTGTGCAAGAAGAACTCTGTTTCTTCCCCGGTAGAAAGAAAATACTTCAGCTTCGAGGCTAGGAAAACCTGGATACTGGAGTCTGTGTAAAAAAACTTCTGGAGGAAATGTCAGCCGCAGCACAAAGTAAACACTCTTTCTTCCCACTTCTTTATTACATCAACAGTTTTTTTCTGGTTAGAGTTAGTTAATGCGTTTAATGCGCGGGTAACTACCTTAGAACTTATGACACGAGTCATAACTGTTTTGTATCCAACTCTTTTAATGCGGCCCTATCGCTCCATCCTAGCTCCAATTTATGCTGGATTTCATCTCTGCAAGATGAACTCTTTCTTCCCCTCCCTCGCTCTGAGAGTCGGATGCTAAGGAATCAGTTGAGCACGTACGCCCTCGCTTTGAAAAACTGGCTACTAAGTGTACTGGAGGCTTCAAATATAAATGTTTATCCAATGAGATTTTCCTTGCCAAAACCTCACGTAGACGTTCGCTTCTCTCTCTGAATTCGGCCAGGTCTGTAAGATTTTCCTTGCCAAAACCTCAGCTTAGGCTCATCTTGCAGACTTGGTCGAATTCAGAGAGAGAAGCGAACGTCGACGTGAGGTGTTGGCAGGGAAAAACTCATTGGATAAACTTTTATATTTGAAGACTCCAGTAGACTCCTGTCGACCGGACTTTCAGACGAGGGCGTAGGTTCGTGCTCAACTGAATTTCATCTGTGCAAGAATAACTCTCTTTCTTCCCCCCCTCGCTCTGAGAGTCCGATGTAAGGAATCCCCGCGACACCCTAGTTCGAAGTCGGCCTCCTTCGCGACACCCCAGACGAAATCCCACGACACCCTAGCTTTAGGGCGACGACACCCGTCTCATAAATGTGCACATAGAGAACCCGGCGACACCCTAATTGAATTCGGCAGAAAATCAATCGCGACACCCCAGTTGAAATCTCACGACACCCTAGCTCTAACGAGACGACACCCGTTCTTTAAAGAGACCACGGAGATAATCCCCGCGACACCCTAGTTCGAATTCGGCCGTTAATCCTTCGCGACACCCCAGATGAAATCCCACGACACCCTAGCTTTAGGGCGACGACACCCGTCTCATAAATGTGCACATAGAGAGAACCCGGCGACACCCTAATTGAATTCGGCAGAAAATCAATCGCGACACCCCAGTTGAAATCTCACGACACCCTAGCTCTAACGAGACGACACCCGTCTTTAAAGAGACCACGGAGATAATCCCGGCGACACCCTAGTTCGAATTCGGCCGTAAATCCTTCGCGACACCCCAGTTGAAATCCCACGACACCCTAGCTCTAGGGCGACGACACCCGTTATAAATGACCACATAGACAGAACTCGGCGACACCCTAATTGAATTCGGCAGAAAATCAATCGCGACACCCCAGTTGAAATCCACGACACCCTAGCTCAAACGAGACGACACCCCCACAGAAACCGGCGACACCCTACTTCGAATTCGGCCGTAATCCTTCGCGACACCCCAGTTGAAATCCCACGACACCCTAGCTCTAGGGCGACGACACCCGTCTATAAATGACCACATAGAGAGAACCCGGCGACACCCTAATTGAATTCGGCAGAAAATCAATCGCGACACCCCAGTTGAAATCTCACGACACCCTAGCTCTAACGAGACGACACCCGTCTTTAAAGAGACCACGGAGAAATCCCAGCGACACCCTAGTTCGAATTCGGCCGTAATCCTTCGCGACACCCCAGTTGAAATCCCACGACACCCTAGCTCTAGACGACACCCGTTATAAATGTCCACATAGAGAGAACCCGGCGACACCCTAATTGAATTCGGCAGAAAATCAATCGCGACACCCCAGTTGAAATCTCACGACACCCTAGCTCTAACGAGACGACACCCGTCTTTCCACGGAGAAAGCGACACCCTAGTTCGAATTCGGCCGTAATCCTTCGCGACACCCCAGTTGAAATCCCACGACACCCTAGCTCTAGGGCGACGACACCCGTCATAAATGACCACATAGAGAGAACCCGGCGACACCCTAATTGAATTCGGCAGAAAATCAATCGCGACACCCCAGTTGAAATCCACGACACCCTAGCTCTAACGAGACGACACCCGTCTTTCATAGAGAAACCCGGCGACACCCTATTCGAATTCGGAATCCTTCGCGACACCCCAGTTGAAATCCCACGACACCCTAGCTCTAAGGCGACGACACCCGTCTTATAAATGCACATAGAGAGAACCCGGCGACACCCTAATTGAATTCGGCAGAAAATCAATCGCGACACCCCAGTTGAAATCCACGACACCCTAGCTCTAACGAGACGACACCCGTGCTTTAAAGAGACCACGGAGATAATCCCGCGACACCCTAGTTCGAATTCGGCCGTTAATCCTTCGCGACACCCCAGTGAAATCCCACGACACCCTAGCTTTAGGGCGACGACACCCGTCTAAATGTGCACATAGAGAGAACTCGGCGACACCCTAATTGAATTCGGCAGAAAATCAATCGCGACACCCCAGTTGAAATCTCACGACACCCTAGCTCTAACGAGACGACACCCATGCTTGAACAAGGCGGAATTTGACGTCAGCGTAGTACTAATTCGACGACACCCTAGTAACTGAGCCATGCCATATTTCCGAGAAAAGTTTGTAAACGTGGGCAGTTCCTATGGGTTCGCGGGTCTCATTGATGTGATCGTGGCGATCCGGGTGTCCTTTCGTATTTCTCTTAGGTCGGCATAAACCCTAGAAAAACCCCTCAATCGTCTGTTGCTCGAGAAGCCATCCTTTTGCTCAAGAAGCCATCTTCTTCTCTTGCTCGAGAAGCCACTGGTCTCTTTTTCCCTCCTAAACTTGTTCCATAGTTCATTCTTCCGAATACTTCATTCATGGAGATGAGTGCTTTCGTTTGTGCACGAAGACCGCGAACAAAGAAGAAGCAGACAGAGAAAATGGCGGAACAATGCAAGGACCTGGTTCTTCGTTCGACTGAGGATGCGGCTCCTTCAGGTATGTTTATCACTATATTAAATATTACGACATTCTATCTTAAAATTTCATGACATGTATGTCTTCTGTCTTACCCCCTGTTTCGTTGACAATAAAATTGTTCCAGTCCCCCCAGTGAAGGCTTCCCAGCTGTTTAAGAATAGCTGCAGGCCGGCAGTATACGTTCAGAAGGTTTGGAGGATGGGGTTCTCTAGACGCCATACAAAACTGATTCGAAGGACCCCATTTGGTGCCTTCGTCGACATGCAGACGTTCACAGTCGACGGGCGACTGCTAGCAGACATCATAAGATGTCACAATGGAGGCGACGAGTTCATGTTTTGCGGAAAGCCAGTTCTATTCAGTGCCGACGAAGTCGCACTCATTTTGGGACTTCCATGTCATGGGAAGAAGATCGACACGTCCAGCCAAATGTTCAACGGAAGGTTGTTCAGACGGTTTGGCCAGGGTTTAGATCTTCGCCAATCAGGTTTGGAGAAGTTGATATTTCAACTCCGACCATCTAAAGTACAGGAGGATGTCGAGGACACCGTCCGACTTTGGATCGCATACATGTTGGCCATGTTTTTGGCTCCAAAGTCTAATCAGAGATGTCCACGGTATCTCATCCAGCACTTGGATGACTTAAGTCAACTGAGTAGCATCGACTGGGCTTCGGCACTGAAGGAATTGATTGTTCTGGCTCTCCCAGAAATAGCTGCTTGCTTGCGTTCCGAGGAGCCGGTGCACTCAAAGAATGCAAAAAAGATTAGGAGGCAGCCTACCTTGTTCGGATGCTCGGCAGCACTGGTGGTAAGGATTATTGAGACAAATTATTAGTGTTGAGACAAAATTTTTTTGTAATATTACTTTATTTAATATCCAAAAAAATATAATGTTCAGGCGTGGTTCCTCGAGCATACATCAATGCGAGAGCCAGCATACCCTGATAAACGGCCCCGGCTGTTGAAGTGGTATGACCACCAAACGAAGAACCAATCGGTTCGGGTTGCCGACTTGCAGCCTCAGGACTTGGTAATCTACTCCATTGCTCCATTGCTGTGACCATTTTTTCAACTTAATGCGTCAATATGTTCAGTTAATATTAATTTGTTATCATCTTGTGTTGCAGATGAGGGAGCTATTGAACCATTGCCAGAAGAGCGATGGCTTCTCCCTCAGCAGTTAAAACCGTCCCCCCCTCAACAAACAGATACCTGCGCCCCTCAACCAATGGATAGCTGCGCAGGATGCGCCGAGTTGAGGAATGAATTGAAGTGTGTTAAGGATCAACTCGAAGATGTCAGGCACAGGCTGTCCATTGCTGAGAGCCTCCTCAATTCACTTCTCAGAAAGGAAAGTTATGCAATAACCGAGGAGGACAAGGGGGACGAGAAAACAGAGAAGGTGCATTCCTTGGAGTTGGTCCTCCGCGAGCCTGATAACGTAAATATTGAGGAGAAGAAGATGGAGGAGGACCATTCATCCGAGTTTCCAATTCAGACAGGGAATGCAAAATCAGGGAGAACATATTGGAGGGGGATTCATTGGCTGATAAAACAGAGCAGGGGAATGAAAATAAAGAAGAGTCCATATCCGATAATAAACTTGGCACCCCTGCGCCAAAGGATGACAATATGGACTTAGAAATAATTGGAGTGCCGTCGCTTGTTAGGAGGATTAAAAAACATCCGAGGAAGCGTAAGGCTTCCACGGTCGTCGGCGAATGTTATGAGACAACCCGACCCTAAAAAGTCGGGAAGACAGTGGGCATGTCAAAGCCCAACACAACGGTCGAAGATGACCAAATAATTATTCAAAATTTTTTGAGCGAGCGACAACAACCCGACGAGATCGTCTACACAAATATGTTTAATGGAGTTGTAAGCAGAAAAAATCTTCAGGATCTCATTAACAACGAGATGATAATAGATGATGTAAGTATCAAGGAACATGTTCAAGTTGTTGATTTTAGAATGATATTAATCGTTTTACTTTATTGGCAGATAATCGATTGCGGGCAGGAGTTTCTGATGCGAAACTGGGCAGAGCATCCTGACCGATATCATAAGTGCATAGTTGCATCAGTATTCGTACCTGCTCTATGTCTGACTTCCTCATCACCTGCTCATGAACTTGCTGGATCATCTGGGGCTGCGATATTTGATAATGTATCGGACGAAGATAAGGCCCAGTTCCGGTTTCTTTTCACCATTGTAAACTCTGATAACTCGCACTGGCATTTGGTTGCTGTCGACATGGAAAGGAAGGTGTTCATGCACCTCAATTCAATGAAACGCAACCCGAAGTACAAGGCCAATGCAAGGAAATGGCATACAATTCTAGGCCACATATTCCATATCTACTGCGATAAGAAGGAAGTGATGGAGTGGCCGATGGAAGAATTTCGGATTGCCCAAGCCAACCGAGCGGATCGCTGGATTGCGGCCTGTACTGTCTGAGATACATGGAATGTCTTGCTCTACGAGACAATCCTGATATGAAGCTGGATTTCATGGATGAGGAAGTCAGAGATTACCGGCGACACTTAGCTGCAACGATATTGAGAGAGGGCCTGAACAAAAAGATTAGCGACATTGTCGAAAAATGTTCTTAATTTTTGTATAAAAGTATTCGTCTTTGAATGAAAATTGTATGTAATTTATTCATATTAACACTGATTAATATTTAATGCAAATGTTAAAAATTTTATCATTGCGAGCTGTCCTCGTTGTATTCATATGTTTGCCTTCGTATGATTCCGCTTTCGGGTGTCAAGAACTAGGGTGTCGTTTGCCATGAGCTGGGGTGTCGTCGCTCTAAATTGTCGGGTCGCGCCTGGGATGTGTCGTATGTTTCCGTCTTCGGGTGTCGCCGCGCAAGGGTGTCGTTTGCCAGAACTAGGATGTCTCGTATGTTTCCGTCTTCGGGTGTCGCCGCGCAAGGCTTGGGTGTCGTTTGCCAGAACTAGGATGTCTCGTATGTTTCCGTCTTCGGGTGTCGCCGCGCAAGGCTTGGGTGTCGTTTGCCAGAACTAGGATGTCTCGTATGTTTCCGTCTTCGGGTGTCGCCGCGCAACAGAACTAGGATGTCTCGTATGTTTCCGTCTTCGGGTGTTACCTCGTTTTAGGATGTCTCGTATGTTTCCGTCTTCGGGTGTCGCCGCGCAAGGCTTGGGTGTCGTTTGCCAGAACTAGGATGTCTCGTATGTTTCCGTCTTCGGGTGTCGCCGCGCAAGGCTTGGGTGTCGTTTGCCAGAACTAGGATGTCTCGTATGTTTCCGTCCTTCGGGTGTCGCCGCGCAAGGCTT
Organism: Calamus simplicifolius; assembly: GCA_900491605.1. Taxonomy (NCBI): domain Eukaryota; kingdom Viridiplantae; phylum Streptophyta; class Magnoliopsida; order Arecales; family Arecaceae; genus Calamus; species Calamus simplicifolius. The sequence goes on along the minus strand of UESW01004855.1, from coordinate 586,434 downwards.
GGGTGTCGTTTGCCAGAACTAGGATGTCTCGTATGTTTCCGTCTTCGGGTGTCGCCGCGCAAGGCTTGGGTGTCGTTTGCCAGAACTAGGATGTCTCGTATGTTTCCGTCTTCGGGTGTCGCCGCGCAAGGCTTGGGTGTCGTTTGCAGAACTAGGATGTCTCGTATGTTTCCGTCTTCGGTGTCGCCGCGCAAGGGGTGTCGTTTGCCAGAACTAGGATGTCTCGTATGTTTCCCTTCGGGTGTCGCCGCGCAAGGCTTGGGTGTCGTTTGCCAGAACTAGGATGTCTCGTATGTTTCCGTCCTTCGGGTGTCGCCGCGCAAGGCTTGGGTGTCGTTTGCCAGAACTAGGATGTCTCGTATGTTTCCGTCTTCGGGTGTCGCCGCGCAAGGCTTGGGTGTCGTTTGCCAGAACTAGGATGTCTCGTATGTTTCCGTCTTCGGGTGTCGCCGCGCAAGGCTTGGGTGTCGTTTGCCAGAACTAGGATGTCTCGTATGTTTCCGTCTTCGGGTGTCGCCGCGCAAGGCTTGGGTGTCGTTTGCCAGAACTAGGATGTCTCGTATGTTTCCGTCTTCGGGTGTCGCCGCGCAAGGCTTGGGTGTCGTTTGCAGAACTAGGATGTCTCGTATGTTTCCGTCTTCGGGTGTCGCCGCGCAAGGCTTGGGTGTCGTTTGCCAGAACTAGGATGTCTCGTATGTTTCCGTCTTCGGGTGTCGCCGCGCAAGGCTTGGGTGTCGTTTGCCAGAACTAGGATGTCTCGTATGTTTCCGTCTTCGGGTGTCGCCGCGCAAGGCTTGGGTGTCGTTTGCCAGAACTAGGATGTCTCGTATGTTTCCGTCTTCGGGTGTCGCCGCGCAAGGGTGTCGTTTGCCAGAACTAGGATGTCTCGTATGTTTCCGTCTTCGGGTGTCGCCGCGCAAGGCTTGGGTGTCGTTTGCAGAACTAGGATGTCTCGTATGTTTCCGTCTTCGGGTGTCGCCGCGCAAGGCTGGGTGTCGTTTGCCAGAACTAGGATGTCTCGTATGTTTCCGTCTTCGGGTGTCGCCGCGCAAGGCTTGGGTGTCGTTTGCCAGAACTAGGATGTCTCGTATGTTTCCGTCTTCGGGTGTCGCCGCGCAAGGCTTGGGTGTCGTTTGCCAGAACTAGGATGTCTCGTAGTCTTCGGGTGTCGCCTTCAAAAATGTCGTTTGCAGAACTAGGATGTCTCGTATGTTTCCGTCTTCGGGTGTTCTTGGGTGTCGTTTGCCAGAACTAGGATGTCTCATGTCACCAGAATAGGATGTCTCGTATGTTTCCGTAGCCCGCCAGAATAGGATGTCTCGTATGTCGGGTGTTACGAGTTTTACTAGGATGTCTCGTATGTTTCCGTCTTCGGTGTCGCCGCGCAAGGCTTGGGTGTCGTTTGCCAGAACTAGGATGTCTCGTATGTTTCCGTCTTCGGGTGTCGCCGCGCAAGGCTTGGTGTCGTTTGCCAGAACTAGGATGTCTCGTATGTTTCCGTCTTCGGGTGTCGCCGCGCAAGGGTGTCGTTTGCCAGAACTAGGATGTCTCGTATGTTTCCGTCTTCGGGTGTCGCCGCGCAAGGCTTGGGTGTCGTTTGCCAGAACTAGGATGTCTCGTATGTTTCCGTCTTCGGGTGTCGCCGCGCAAGGGTGTCGTTTGCCAGAACTAGGATGTCTCGTATGTTTCCGTCTTCGGGTGTCGCCGCGCAAAGAACTAGGATGTCTCGTATGGTGTCAAAGAACTAGGATGTCTCGTATGTTTCCGTCTTCTGTCACCAGAACCGATGTCTCGTATGTTTCCGTTTGTCGGCAAGAACTAGGATGTCTCGTTCGCGAGCAATTCATTTACGACCAAGCAACCATAATTCAAAAGTTACGACACTCGTGTTTTATATATGATCTTGTGTAAGTTGACTCAATACATAAGCATCAAATTCATCCATTAAAGTTTCTGACGGCGGAACAATTATCTCCAGGTCCTGTTCAGTATTAATAGACTGCAAACAAGTTTGTCTGCTACTCGAAGCAGCTCTATCGTTGGCCTGATTTTTCCTTGATCTTTTTGCCTTCTTCTCGACTGCACTCTTTAATCTGTTCTCTCTCGGGCGACCTTTCGTCCTAATTTTTCAGGATCTTGAATTACCAGCTCTGAACGTGGTTTAGCTGCGCAGTTGGCATCCACGGCAGTTTTGAATAGAGGCGGTAGACCATCCATCACTACATTAAATGCATCTTCAGAAATGGAGGCTATCTCTGCGAGCTTCGTCATCCGATGAGACAGCAAACTATATCTACAATCATAAACAGAATATTAACGATCACAAATATGAAGACATTTCAATTAAAAAATTGTCACTGCGTACCTTGAGTTTCGTGTGCTTTTATCATAACCCTCAGTATTGCAGTCGAATTCGTCGAATTGGTATTTCATGTCCTTGCACCATCTCTTCAAGAAGTATTTATCTGGTAAACGAAATACGTCGTTTTGATGAAGAACCAACAGGGCATGCCTACACTGGTACCCCTTGAACTGAAAGGATCGGCACTGGCATTGGACATCCTCAATATTTCTATCGTATGACACGATATAATCTTTGATCATCTCCTTGCCAATTCCATCGACTTCTATCCTTTCATACGACTTGACGGAATATATACACGTGTTGCCAGCTTCGTTGATCAATTTTGTATTTGATGCAGCCATTTCAAGGATCTCATTCTGGAATTTTTTGAAAATGCTCCGTGTATACCTTCCTGCAGCTTGTCTCTCAAAAGGTGATGATGTCTTTAGGAAAGCTATCGTTTGCAAAGTCCTATTATCTTCCTCATTTTCGGCCTCGTATCGTTTTTCCAAGGCATCTTCGTACTTACTTATAAACTCCGTTAATGTTGTCTTCGAATTTATAAACCCATCGAAGAAGTGATTAATGCCCTCGCTCCTTTGTGAAGATGACATCCCTGTTAAACATTTTGTCAACCAAAAATTAAAAAAAAAAAACGTTTAAATGAATCATGAACCAAAGCCACCATTGACATACAAACCTGCGAAGAATGTATCCTTGAGGTAAACGGGAACCCATTTTTCCCGACATTCGTATAGGACATTGAACCAATCTATAGACTTGCATTCTTTATATTTCTCCATAACATGTGCCCACCTTTCCTCGAATGAATTTATGGTCAATGAATCATATATTGCCTCATCGAAATCAACCATAAACTTGGGATTTGCCGTGCAAATGTGGCCAATCTTTTCCGGTATCTTCTTCAATATATGCCAAAGACAATATCGATGTCGGGTATTAGGAAAAACTTCTTTGACAGCAGCCTCGATTGCCTTATCTTGATCAGTAATCATGGCAATAGGTGCTTGACCACCATTTGCATCCAGCCAAGTCTTAAAAACCCATTTATATGTCTCAGTACTCTCATCAGACAACAATGCGCATCCAAGCAAGGTTGACTGTCCATGATGGTTCACCCCAACAAATGGACAAAAAGGCATTTGATATCTGTTTGTCAAGTAAGTTGAGTCAAAGCTTAGAACATCACCGAAGTATGTGCATGCCAATCTTGACCTTGGATGAATCCAGAAGACAGACCTCAGATGACCATTATCATTGAGGTCTAAGGAGTAGAAGAAATTGGGATTTTTGAGTTGCATTTCGGCAAAATGAATTACCATCGACTGAGCATCTCCTTCTTTCAGCTTAGACTGACGTTCGCGACTAATGAAGTTACGAGCATCCTTCTCGGTGAAATCCAATTGTCCTCTCCCCCTTTTCTCCTTGCTATGGCAGAGTATATCTGAGTCGTCGGAACATTCACGGCATGTAAATTGCTGATCTCTGCCTTCTCTGGTGTGCTGATCCTCCTATGCGACCGTAGATAACCAGCTGATGTTATGGAGAGCCCATGGTTATGTTCTAGAGAAACCTCATCCAAAATCCACTTACCACTTGTAGCATTCAGTCTTGCTTTTATGGATGCCATACAACCAACTTTCCCAGTATCCCTATGATTCATACTCTTCTCTGATTTTCTGGATTTTCCTTGCCTCCAACACGCAAGGTGCTTGAAGCAAAGTTGTTTTTTGTTGTTGGCCCTGCTACACACTGTTGTGATTCCAAAGCCTACTCGTTTCGCGTATCCATTGTAGAACGTATATACATCATCGGCTGAATTGAATTCCATCCCAGTTTGAGGAACTACAATATCATCCACTGCATTTGGAACGACGGTTGAAGCTGCACGGTCGGGAGTGTTATCTTCTTCTTTCCGATCTACATTTTCAGCATCAACTGTGACAATATAAGCACGCATTCATGAACAGCTACTCCTACGAGACACCCCAGTTGAAATCTACTGACACCCTAGACGAAATCCCTAGCTTAGGGCGACGACACCCGTTTATAAATGTGCACATAGAGAGAACCCGGCGACACCCTAAATGAATTCGGCAGAAATTCAATCGCGACACCCATGTTGAAATCTCACGACACCCTAGCTCTAACGAGACGACACCCGTGATTGAACAAGACCACGGAGAATCCCCGCGACACCCTAGTTCGAAGTCGGCCGTTAGTCCTTCACGACACCCCACGCACGACACCCTAGCTTTAGGGCGACGACACCCCAGTTGAAAATTGACGACACCCTGATCGGCGGCGAGAAGGCCCGCGACAACCAAGTTACTAAAATTTAATTTTATTTATAAAAAAAAAATTTTACATTAGCCCTCACTGGGGCTTCTCTCTTTCGGTCGCTGCGTCCTCGATCTGGCGATGGAGGGACGCTACTTTCCCCTCCAGGTGGCTATTGGCCCGACGCAGGACCTCTATCTCTTTTGTTGAAACCTCCTGGTATTCCTCGAGCGCCAGCCTGAGTTCCTCGATGATAGCGTGCGACTCAGCATAAACCACTGCGTCGATGGTGACGGTTGGGCGGCGTCGGCTGCCAGTAGATCTTACCTCGCCTCTGGAAGCCATCTTGTGGTCAGTTCAAGATGGAAAGGTGAGTAACGATGGCATTCCCCCATCCTTATTTAAGGTTCCCCTGGCGGGTGTTTCGATTGCCATGCGCCACCATCTCAGTGGTTGTTCACAGGAATCGAATCGGTGCGCCACCACGCCCCGCCCTCCACGTTGAGTTTCGAGGGATCGGGAACAGAACAGTTTCGGGAAGCAAACAGTCTTAAGTTTAACGTCGTCCCAAGAGAAAATTACGACACCCAAGGATGATTTGGATTTCGGCCAAACTCCTTCGCGACACCCCACTTGAAAGCTCACGACACCCTCGCTTTAAGGCGACGACACCCGTGCGTCGAACTGATCACGAGAACCCCGACATCCCGATTTCGGCCGAAACTCCTTCGCGACACCCCAGTTGAAAGCTCACGACACCCTAGCTTTAAGGCGACGACACCCGTGCGTCGAACTGATCACAGAGAGAACCCCCGCGACACCCCTTCTCGAATTCGGCCGAAACTCCCTCGTGACACCACAGTTGTAAACTCACGACACCCTAGCTTTATGGCGACGACACCGTGGGTCACGCATGGGTGTCGTCCCCTTAAAGCTAGGGTGTCGTGAGTTTACAACTGGGGTGTCACGAGGGAGTTTCGACCGAATTCGAGAAGGGGTGTCTCCGGGGTTCTCCCTGTGATCAGTTCGACGCACGGGTGTCGTCGCCCTAAAGCGAGGGTGTCGTGAGCTTTCAAGTGGGGTGTCGCGAAGGAGTTTCGGCCGAAATCCAAATCATCCTTGGGTGTCGTGAATTTTCTCTTGGGACGACGTTAAACTTTCGACTGTTTGCTTCCCGAAACTGTTCTGTTCCCGATCCCTCGAAACTCAACGTGGAGGGCGGGGCGTGGTGGCGCACCGATTCGATTCCTGTGAACAACCACTGAGATGGTGGCGCATGGCAATCGAATCACCCGCCAGGGGAACCTTAAATAAGGATGGGGGAATGCCATCGTTACTCACCTTTCCATCTTGAACTGACCACAAGATGGCTTCCAGAGGCGAGGTAAGATCTACTGGCAGCCGACGCCCAACCGTCACCATCGACGCAGTGGTTTATGCTGAGTCGCTCTCAAGCAGCGAGCGACTCATCAAGACGGCCGAGAAATACCTGGCCGTTACAACAAAAGAGATAGAGGTCCTGCGTCGGGCCAATAGCCACCTGGAGATGAAAGTAGCGTCCCTCCAGCATCACATCGCCGGCGCAGCGAATGAAGGAGATAAGCCCCAGTAAGGGCTAATGTATTTTTTTTTTATAAATAAAATTAAATTTTAGTAACTTGGTTGTCGCGGGCCTTCTCGTCCGCCGTGTCGTCAGCTGAGAGGTTGGGTGTCGTCAATTTTCAACTGGGGTGTCGCGAACGACGATAACACCCACTCAGGCTGTTAACGACACCCCAGTTCTCATCTTACGACACCCTATCTTTTAGGCGACGACACCGATGACGTGACTGTTAAAGGGGGGTGTTCTCCATACGGGGTGTCGCGGGCCTGCTCTTCAGCGTCGTTTATAAGCACGACACACCCTTTATAGCATTTAAAGACACGGCATGGAACAAGCTACGACACTCTGGAAAGCAACATATGAAGATCGCAAAAATTATAAGCATGGGTGTCGTAGCGTTGTAACTACGGTGTCGCGATGCTTTTCTCCAGCTTTCGTTTGGAGCACGGGTGTCCTAGGCCTGTAACTACGGTGTCTTAACAGTATATCAGGGGTTTCATGAGGTATAACATACTTGTTAAAAGAGTATGACATTCTATGACTTACAAAACAGTTATGACTCTCAGAGTGTCATAACTATTTCGTTCTAAGGTAGTTACCCGCGCATTAAACGCATTAACTAACTCTAACCAGAAAAAAACCTGTTGATGTAATAAAGAAGTGGGAAGAAAGAGTGTTTACTTTGTGCTGCGGATGACATTTCCTCCAGAAGTTTTTTACACAGACTCCAGTATCCAGGTTTTCCAGCTCGAAGCTGAAGTATTTTCTTTCTACCGGGGAAGAAACAGAGTTCTTCTTGCACAGATGACAGAAAACGTAAAATGGCGCCATGAAGAGGGAAAGGGCATTTTTGTCCGCACGAAAATTTTAAAAAAAAGCGAACAGCATTAAATGTCCGTCACGTTCAGAACGTTACGTCAAAGCACAGCCCATACCGTCGGTCAGGTCATCCACGTCGGATCCACGTGGACCAATCGAAAGACGCGGTGCAGCCCACGTAAGCGTTGCTGCACCGAGGCCGGTGTACAAAGTGTTTTCCAACTTGACTATTGGCGAGACTGCTGATGACAACTCGGGCGTTTACTTGTTGTACGGTGGTCCTGGTAGAAATCCCAGTTGTCCATAGAACCAACCCCTTTTGATATCTCCTCCTCTTCTTGATAATAGTATCTTTTCAACAGAATACAAAAGGAAAAGTCAGCAGAGTGTTTAGTACCATATTAAACAGAAAACAACCCAAAGTTGTGGAATAACACCGGCTGATGTATATAGAATATTTATGAATAATACTAGAAGAGTGGAGAAATTTATATGTTAAGCCATACATGTCCTCTTGATATTGGATGTTACAAACATTTTTGGATTGCGTTGAAAACTTATGCCATTTTGTGTTTGAAATTCAGTTTCAAAACTTTTAAAGTCATCATAGCCAAGTCCATTAACATTTACATTCATCTGGTTACATACACATTGTGGTTCCATGCTACGGCCACACAAAGTATTACTTTCATATATGTATCCCCGATGGAGAAAGGGTTGTAATACTAATCTCATGTCTATATGCCATCATGACATCATATCACATTATTATGTCATAACATAGCTGACTGTAGATGACCCATTTTCATATTCAAAAATTTGACTTACATATGATATTCAAGTAATTCATAAAAATGCTTTTAAAATAACTTGCATAATTACATTTTTTTTTACTAAATTGAAGTTGAAAACACCATACATGCATATGCTGCATAAGCATTATTAATTTATTAAATTTATTGAAATTAAAATAATAGTGCTAATTATTTAATGCAAGTAAAGAGGCAATGAAAAATCAAAATTTTCATATTACTGCTATACTTAAATACATATTATGAATTATTAGCTATATACTTAAATACATATTATGAATTCTCAAATATCATATTTAATAATTATTTTAAAATTATTGATAAATGGATTAATTATCTTTTGTCACTAATCCACAAATCCAAATGAACTATTTGATCTTCTAACACCTATAACATAATATTTTAAATTTTAATTTTTAAAATTACGATGCTTTTTTATAAATTTATTAAGCTACCAAGTCTGATTCTGAACCCAACTTGGGGCTCAAATATCTTTTACATTCATTAATCCAAATAGAGAAACAAAAAGTTTTCAACCAATTAAGATCAATATGGATCCAAACCTATATCCTCATATGTTGGGCGAAGCCCAATTTGAGCTCAAAAAATTGGGCCCAACTAGGCTCAATGGGCTTAACCAAGGCCAGCCCAACCCATCTTTCTCTTACCCCTGTTTCTTCTTCCACAAGAACACGTCACTGTGCTCATGGTCGCCGATGGCGTGGAGCCACCGCCGGCCCTTCGTGGCTGACCAGCCGGTGGCCGCCTCCCCCTCTCCTCTTCTCTTTTTTTCTCTTCCCTTGTCTCTTTTCGTCCTCTTTCTTCTTCCTCCCCTGTTTCTTCCTTCAACCCTTCGTTCCAACAAACAGGGCAGCATCCCAGATGGCCGAATCTAATGACTAGCAGGGAGCTGGGTCAGCCAAGTTTCCCCCTAGCAACGGTCCCCAGCCCGAGTTGGGATCTTCAGCGGAGGTCTAGCTGTTGCTAGCCTTGAATTTGGTTTCAACCCAAGCCGTGCAAGGCCACGGCACACAGAAGTCCAGCGGCTTCTCCCCAGCCCAAACACCGTGATTCCGGGGAGAAGCTGGTGGCCTTAAGCTACTTCGATACCGGACGCCGCTGGTCACCCATCCGTTGGTGGTCCGGTCACTGCCGGCCATCATTCACGGCTGCCATTAGCCGTACAAGAGTGCCCCACAAAGGAAAACAGTACAGCTGGTCCATTTCTCTCCCAAATCCAGCGATTGCCGGTAGCCAAGCCCAAATCCCACCATTCTAAAGCAAGATCATAGCATAGGAATTGGAGGGAAGTGGTGGAGGTTATCTGCTCTTCTTCATGGCTTGCTTACCTACGATGGAAGATCGATGGCGCACTTTTTAACTTGGCTTTCTTTTTTTTTTTTTTTTTTTTAACTTGACTTCGATCCAAGCCGGTCAAATGGATCCAGCTCGGGTCAGGCCTCACATTCTTACCCTCTTAACAAAAATTTCATTCTTGCTCACTAATCAAACAATACGCTCATAATCCAAGTCACCAAATTAGCTCAAAATTTATTTAAGAAAAAGCTTACAAATACCATCACATGACAAAGATTCAAAATGCAAAAATAATTCTAACATTCATGATAATCATCTATTCCCTTCACATCCGTACATTTAAATGTTACAAATATATCGAGGTATTTCTTCTTTATCTTATCCTCAAGCTTCCAAGTAGCCTCCCACTTAGAGTAGTTACTCCATTGCATCTTAATATAAGGAATGCTATGATGCCTTAGAACTTGATCCTTACGGTTCATGATGCGCACAGAATATTCTTCAAAGCTCAAATCTTTCTTAAGCTGAATTAGTTCAAGTCTATCACGTAGTTGGGGTCTGAAATGTATTTTCTTAGCATGAAAACATAGAACACATTATATATCAATGGAAACATGGAATACATTATGTACCAATGAAAACATGGAATACATTATGTAGCCCAAAGAGTGCTAGCAGCAAAGCCAAATTGTAAACTACTTCTCCAACTCTACCTAAAATCTCAAAAGGGCTTACATATCGTATACTCAATTTGCCACTTATTCGAAATCTCATCACATCTTTGGTTGGTGATACTTTTAAGAAGATATGATCTCCAACCTGAAACTCCAAATCCTTCCTTCAGACATCAACATAGCTTTTCCATTAATTCTGAGCTGTACAGAGTGGCTCCTTTAACATAGCTTTTTCATTAATTCTGAGCTATACAGAGCCGCTCTTTTATTAACTGCACTTTTATCACAGTTTGTTGTACCAACTCAAGGCCAAAAATATTTCTCTCTCCAACATCATCATAGCACTGAGCAGATCTACACTTCTACCATACAAGGCTTTAAATGAAGTCATCTTAATACTAGTTTGGTAACTGTTATTGTAAGCAAATTTCACTAAAGGAAAGTGGCTATTCTAAGCATCTCCTAAGTCCATTATACAAGCTTGCAGCATATCTTCCAAAAGCTAGATGGTTCTTTCAAATTGTCCATTAGTCTGAGGGTAGAAGGCTATGCTAAAATTTAGTTTGATCCTTAGAGCCTTTTAAAAACTCTTTCAAAATTGGAATATAAACCTACTATCTCGATCTGATACAATAGACATGGAAACTTCATAAAGTATCATAATTTTGTCTATATATATATTGGCCAATCTTTCACTAAAGACCCCAACTCTGAAGAGCAAAAAATGGGATGACTTTATTAATCTATCCATAATAACCTAGACTGCATCATTGCTCCTGAGAGTTTTAGGCAAACATGTGATAAAATCTTTGGATATGTTTTAGGCAAACATGTGATAAACCTATTAACATATGTTCTGATTAATTAATTTATAATATTTTTTATAAAATATGATATTCTTATTAAAATAAAGAATTCAAAATTATTAATTACTTTTCAAAACTTTTTCTCTCATTTTTTTTGACTAAACTATATTTTTAACCCTTAAACTTAGGGGGCGTGCCATTTTAGTCACTAAACTTAAAAAAATTGTAAAATTAATCTTAAAATTTATTTTTTGTTTCTATTTGATCCCTGCATAGGTTATCACCTTTCCATTTTGTATTAGAACATAACCCTATTATTTTCGAGAAACATCAATGAAAAAGGTGAATCCTCCGGATCTTGATGGAAGGATAAGGATAGGGGCTGAGCCCAGGCGTTGTTTCAGCTCCTAAAAACTTCACTCATAATCCTCAATCCATTCAAACTTTACCCATTTTTGAGTTAGACGAGTCAAAGGCAAAGCAATGCAAGAGAAGCCCTCAATGAATCTGTGATAATATCTGGCTAAACCCAAAAAACTCCAAACTACAAATACATTAGAAGGTCATCTCCAATTCACAAGAGCCTCAACCTTTTTGAGTCCATAGATATACCATCTCTAGATATCATATGACCAAAGAAAAAGACTCGATTTATTCAGAAGTCGCATTTTTGCAACTTGGCATATAGCTTCTTTTTTCGAAGAGTTCGTAGAATTATCTTCAAGTTGTCCTCATGTTCCATCTGGCTTTTTGAATATGCCAAGATGTCATTGATGAAGACCGTTACAAAACCGATCCAAGTACGGCTTAAATATTTTATTCATTAAGTCCATGAATACTGTCATGGCATTTATCAATCCAAACAACATCACCAAAAACTCATAATAGCCATACCTAGTTATGAATGTAGTCTTCGGCACATCCTTAGATTTGATTTTAAGCTGATGATACCCTGATCAAAGATCTTAAACACCTATGCCTCATAGAGTTGATCAAAGAGGTCATCAATCCCTAGCAAAGGGTACTTATTCAACACTATCACCTTATTAATTTCTTGATAATCAATGCAGAGCCGAAGACTGTTACCCTTTTTTCTTGACAAATAGTACTGCAGCTTCCTAGGGAGGAACATTAGGTCTAATAAATCTTTTATTCAATAGCTCTTGCAATTGGACTTCTAGCTCCTTAAGTTTAGCTATGACCATACGGTATGGAGCCTTAGTAAACTCGACCTCTCGATCTAGGGGCAATTCAATCAATTCTTTATGGAAGACTTCAGGAAATTCCCTTAGCACAAGAATCTCTTCTAGCTTAATCTCTTTTTGCTGAAGATCCTTGACCACAGCCAGGAGCCCCTCATAACCTTTCTTTAGATACTTTTCAGCCTACAAAGCTGACACAATTACTAAGGCAAAATCCTTCTGACTTTTAGCGAAACTGAATTCAGGCTAATTAGAAATTTTACAAATTATCATCTTTCTGAAAAAGTCTATTGAAGCATGGTAGGAGGCTAACCAGTCCATCCCTAAGATTGCATCAAATTCTTTTAATGAAAGGACTAATAATGGTATGTATGGAAGTTTTACTAAGCTTTTAGCTCACTACATCCCCTATCATTTTGCAGAGAACAAAAACGATGTTTACCTACTAGAACAAAAATTAAATTTGGGAATGCTCTGAAGAGCGAGAAAAATTTGGGAACGGTCTCAAGAGTAAGGATAGAGGTATCTTTCTTAGATAGTTTGTATTGATTAATTTGAAAGTGACATATTAAAGGTTTGATGATTTGATTTAGTTGCTGATATATTTAAATTTGTAACTTCTGCAACAGTGTTTTTTTGAATGTGTCGAGGCTTAGCAGACTTTACATGTTCTTGAGATTCACCTTAAGGTAGTGTTTGAAATTGGGGATAAAAGGAGATATCCCCTGGATATCCCCTCTTATTTTCAAAAGCCATAACTATAAGGGATAGCTGGGAATAAAGTTAACCAAAGGGATAATCCATGGTTAACCATGGTTAACCAAGGGATATCCCCTCAATTTATTTTCTAGAAAATACAGAAATAGCTTGTTATCCCTCCAAATAAGAGTAAAAAAAAAGTTATCCATTTACCTTTTTGCATTTGATATGATCAATGGGATAGCTAAGGGATATCTCTAGGGATAACCAGGGATCAAACTCTATCCCATACACTTATCCATGGATAATATTTTTTCTATCAAGCACTACCTAAGGGAATAAGGCCGTGCCGCGATGTACCTGGACTGGGTTCAAAATCGAGTCAAGGGTGAGGCACAACAACTAATTAATAAATTAATATGCTAGATTTAACTCAAGATTTATAGAAATAAACTTTTCATCAACCTCATTTAAATGGGATTCGATAGTTGCCATGTTTGCTTGAAGGCTATAATGATCTTTCTTCAAGGGTTTGTTCTTTTTATAGCAACATAAATTTTGCACAAAGAATCTTTCTAGCGCTGCATAATAAATTAATAATAAATAAATGAGTTCTACTCCAAAATTATTGAAAAATTATGTGGTCTCTTTCTTTAAGAGGGTTTTTATGTGCTTACTAAAAGAAATATATAATTAAAAATAATATTATCCCGTTGAGGCATGTTATGGTTGATGCTCTTATTAGAGTAGAATTTGCTCTCTCTAGGTACATACAATTAATGATACAACAAACTTCTCTCTGATAAAGGACAATCAGGAAGGATTTAAACCAACCAAATTCAAATGCAAATAAAATCAAACAAAAATAATTAAATAATTTTTTTATGTAGACTCAATCTTCTCTTCTTGAATGCTCAAAGGATGCACATAAGTTGACTCAATCTTAAATGTTTAATGTCTTTTAATCATATTATATTAGATTTTAGATTGCTCTTTGGATAGATGAGAATGATGACCTAATCTTCTATTTATAGACTTGAAGAGATATACCGAATGAATATTTATGTATTCTTTAATTGAATAAACCTATTAACATATTTGATGGATGCAGTGAAATACATTTTTTTTAGGTTAGTCAAATTAATATATTTGACTGAATGCACTGAAATACATTCTTTATTAGATTAATTTGATTGGATCTATTGAAATACATTCTTTATTAGATTAATCTGATTGGATCGATTTCAATAAAGTACATTAGTACATCATCTTTGAATCACAACCATGGTTCTCAAGCGAACCATTGATCCGACCAATTATGCATAGTATTGCAGCCTTGGGTATAAATCATAAAGTAAATTTATTTTTCAAACTAGTTGTTGGAATATATCCTATCTTAATCGTAGTAGAAGGAAGAAATGACCTCCAAAGCATGTATATTTTAAAATTTTGATAACAATTACCAATACAGAAGCTTAAATATTAAATATTAATCTATCTAACATGCATCAAGATCCTATCTTCGCATAATACTATAGGATCATTTGATCTAAATTATGCATATAAATAAAATAATCACGATCATATCTTAATCTTCAAGATAAGAAATCATACTGCTTGTTTTGAAGCCTACCTTAAGATCTAATGATCATATCACTTACTTTAAGAATAATAGGTAAATTCGTTGTGCTCTGCAGCCGTTCAATCGTCCGGCCTTTAGAATCGTCCACACGAAGTTTCCAAATGATTGAATTTTCGAGAGTGCTAGCTCGCAGAAAAATAACTTTGTTGATCTTGAATCCTTCCACTTGAATCTTCCTTCAAGATACACCAAGCTTTTGCCAACACTAGAATCATACCATAATTTTCTATTCTAACTCTTAGAATTATAACACTTGGTTCTTGATTTTTTAGAATTCCAATCCGTATATCATCTGATGAAGAATATCCAGCCTTTAGCCTATTAAATTCTAACATTTAGAATTTTGATGTTTGTTGAAAACCAAAGAGGTAGACGTTTGATAGAAACCAAAGAGGTGCATTAATTCCACATGAATTCTAAAACTTAGAAGACGTTTGGTAGAAACCGTTTTGGAAAAGATTAAAAGTGATACATTAAATTCTACATGAGAATTTAATTTCTCATGAAATGAGATTTTGGTTATCTCGATCCTCATGCTAGAAAATCCTTTTCACACATCGGGTTTGGGTTTGGGTTTGGTTTAAGCTGATTTGAATTTATTGGATTGAACCCATATAGATCATGGTCTTAGCCCAAATCAAATTTGGCTAGTCCTGAATCTATTTAAATCCAAATCAAGTCTAATTTCAAATCAATATTTGAAATTGATTAGTCCTTCTAATAGACTTAAACCTAATTAAATCTTATTCACTTGTATTTAACCCAATTGATATAATTCAATTAATCAAATTGATTAACTAAATCAGATATGATTCTCAATCATTGATCAGCAAATAGATTATCCTAGGAAACTTCAATGCATGTGACTCTTTAGGTTCGAACCTAAGCCGATAGCATAGGAACAATTTTCTATATTAATCGATGTGCCCATTTAGCAATGAAACTCGATGTCCAAATAGGTCGAAGAGTTGCTGAGCAAACTCCAAGAACCTTAAGAAATAGTTACCATATAATTCATCCTTTTGACTACAAATGCTAAGGATGGCTTAAGAGCCTGTCAACTCTAAATAACAAATTCATAAAGTAATTTCAACTTTAGTGATCATGTGACCTTCACATGAAGTGCCTTGGCCAAGGTCTTGCTAAGTTGAAATACAAGCATTTCTCCTTTTAACATGATAGGTCAAATTTTATCTTGATCCACAACTGACTACCATAAGTACTTGACTGCACTCAGTAACCTTTCGTAGCTGGATTAAAATTTTAGATGGTCCGACACCTAAGTACAGTGCGTTGCTTGCAAGTCACTGGTTGTGATCTCCGGGTCTTAAGGATACTTATACCCATATCTTCTCGGATTAACTCTTGACAGCAGAGTGTCCAAAAATAAGTCACGTTCGATGAAATGTACTCCTACATTTTTACCTATATGTCATACCAGTATCTCTATACTTCCTGATTAAAAGGACAACCAACAAATATGATATACAACGTTGATAAACACACAAATAATTATCACTAAACCTATTAATTAATAATTCAATGTACATATTATTATTTAATATTTTAATATTTCATATAATATTTTAGGTAAAACCTTATCAATTTAAAGAGCCCAATTTTAGGAATTTAACGACGTAAACGGCACTTGAATCAGACTTAAAACGAGCTTGAAATTAATTTTATAAGGATTTAGCACGTATTTTAAAGCAAAGTCGACAAACCCATTGCCGACTTCATCGTCTTCTTGGCAGAAATTTCCTTATTTCTCTCCCGGTTCTTCTCCTTTTCCAAATCAATCTTTTCCTCCACCAATTAAGAAATAAATTAGATTGGAAATTATCAAATTGAAAGAATTAAATTCATATGGAAGGAATTTTGATTTTATTCGCGATTTCTTCGAGAATTCTCTGTGTCGCATCGTCTCTGATATGGAAACAAAATCTTGCTTCTCCGCGTCTGGACTGCGTCCATACCTCTACAAATAGCAGAGTAAGGAGGGGAGCTAGGGGTGGAGCCATCCGTGGTTCGTGGATGCTTCGCTTAAAGGAGGAGACGTCCATGCATCCGTCCAAGGCCGTGAGGAAGCTCTGTTCCGTGGCTTGGGAGAGTTCTGGGCAGTGTTCGTGCCGTGGATTGAAGGAGTTCTGCTCGTGCGGTGTCCATCCCAGGAGACGATCGTAGATTGAAGGTGAATTCGGGGAGCTCTGTTCCAGGCGCTACATCCGTGGTTCGAAGAGATTGGTTGTTCATGTCTAGCTGTTCCGAGGAGCTCTAGATCGTAGAGGCTTCGAGGAGACGTCCGTGGAGGCTGATATGTTCTCATGACGAGTTCGTGATTCGGGAGGCGCATGCAGAGAGGAGCAAAGACTTCAGATCGGTTCATCCTGTCTTCAGTCTGGCTTGGTTCAGCCTGATTTAATTTATTGCTTTTTGTTGCCTTCTTCATGATAGAACATAAAACTTTTCAATTTTAGATTTTAATATGCACTCTTGGATGTTATTGAAATAAAGCTTTATGCATGTTTAATTGTTATTAAATTATATTTAAGTGAAAATAATTTAGACTGATCTATGCTTAAAAGGGACGGGCTGTGATCTACGGGTACGGGCCGTACTCTTATAAGATATGTCATATCTTGATTATTTTACACTACCAATTATCTATTTAGTTAAATTTATAAATTTATTTCAAGATAATCGCTAAAGTCCATGTGGAATCGATCCCTTACTCTCACTATTCTATTAGTAAAATTAAGGTGTTTTAATCATTGCGCTACGACACACATCAGATTTTGGTGTCGTTGCCGGGAACTTAAGTGTGTTATTTTGAAAAAAAAATTAAAAAAATTATAAAAATATAAAAAATTAGATTAATTTTCTCTTAATTTTTGAATAGTTATTATCTCTTTATTTTATTATTTTTTTTGTTACCTTAATTGTTAGAATTGCATATTTTCTTTTTAACATAAAAAAAATTATTACTTTCCTTCTTGTTACAAATCCACTTTTAACCTAATCAAATTTTCCTTTTAATTAACTTATCTTAAAAAAAACCTGAAAGAAAACTCTAAGACACCTTTCATAAAATATAATTAATTTAAGAAAAAATATATATAAAAATAAAATATATAAACAAAATAATTATTTTATTTCTATGCTTAGATTGACTTAGGTAAATTTATTTTCTACAAAACTCAAAATTCTTCCATTGACATCTCATAATTTATTAGAAAATTAGAAACCTAATCACAAAAATCTTTTAAAAAATAATTAGATTAATTATATTTGATAATTTCAAGAGCTGGACATCTTTTGTTGCATAGCATTTTCATAATTAACTTTAAGGGCATAAACCCCTAATCAAGATAAGGTGGGGATTTCATCACCCTTCCTTAGCCCACAAACTACATCCTTTATTTTGCATTAACCCAAACATTTAACTCTAAAATTAATTAGACGTCAGCCCCTAAGGAATTCGAGCTCAATAGGACAAGGCACCCAAAAGAGTTGGACCGGGTCGAGATTGACTACTTAACTGGTGTCTAGAAAAGGAAAGGAAAGTGGTTACTTAATTGGTTCCGTTCGCTTACCTAGTAAGCAACGGAGGACCCCCACTGACCTTATCCTCAACTAGCTAGTTGATCAGCTAATTTTTAACTTGGAGGGCTCCAAGGCGGTCTTGGAAGTTAGGAGCTGTCTATATCTAGGGTAAACCTATAATAGAGAGTCTAATCTTTATTAACTTGATTGCTAAGAATTATTAAACCCTAATTAAATTATTCTTAGTTTTAGGAATCTTTTAGGGTATTTTCTTTAGAATCTCCCTCTTTTTCTTCTATTAAAAAAAACTGAATTATTGTTTGCTTTAGAGTCATTGGTAGGGTGTATGCTTGGTCGCCGATCGTTGCAACCCAACCTTATACCCTTAGATCCTAAGATAGAAAGAACTTTATTAGAGCAAACAGACTCAGAATTATGGATCCTAATAACGAAAATAATCAACCACGACAGTTAAAAGAGTATTTCACTCCTTCAAGGTATACATACTCTCCCTGCATTCAAGTGCCTCCAGTAGAGGCTGTCCAATATGAAATTAAGTCAAGTGTAATCCAAATGTTACCATCTTTCTATGGACTTACAAATGAGGATCCCTACAAACACTTAGATGAATTCTTGGAAATTTGCTCAACTGTCAAGATTCAAAATTTCTCCGATGATGCACTTAGGCTTAAGTTATTCCCTTTTTCCCTAAAAGATAGAGCCAAATATCGGTTAAATTCATTAGACGCTATCATAATTTCAACTTGGGATCATCTTCAAAGAGAGTTTCTTAAGAAATATTTTCCTATAAGAAAAACGAATCAGATTAGAAAAGCCATAACAAGTTTTTCCCAGATAGATGGAGAAATGTTTCATGAGACATGGGAGAGATTTAAAGAACTGATTAGAAAATGTCCACATCATGCCATACCCAAATGGCAACTGGTTCAGTGCTTTTATGATGGTTTATCAGAAAAGCATCGGCAAATGGTTGATGCTTCATGTGGTGGGACATTTATGTTAAAAAATGAACATGAAGCTTGGCAACTCTTTGAGACATTGAGTGAGAATTCATTACATCACATGTCAGTTGCTCGTCGAGACCCTCCCATAGGCCCTAAAAGAGGTGAAATATATGAAATAGGTCATTCTACAGATATCTATACTAAGGTAGATGAATTATCCCATAAACTTGATCAGATTCTACAAGTTGGAAACATCTTTTCCCCATCTACTCAATTACATGAGGTCTGCATAATTTGTTCAAGTCCAACCCATTCTATAGGTGAATGTCCAGCTGCATACCAATTTTCTGAACTTGTTCAAGAGCAAGCCCACCAAGCCCAAACCCGATTGGCTTCTAGAACAGGAAATGATTCATATGCAAATACTTACAATCATGGCTGGCAAAATCATCCAAATTTTTCTTGGAAACCTCAACCTGTAGCCAATTCATCGATCAGACCTAATTATCAAGAAACCAATTTTAGAAGCATGCCATATTCACAATATCCAAACATCCCACAACCTCCACCGAATAATCATCCTACTTTTGAAGACAAAGTGTTACAAGCATTGAAAGGGCTAGAAATGAATACTCAAATCCTTCACTCCCACACACAATCTATTGCAAAACTAAAAAATCAGATAGGTCAATTAGCCACAGCATTTAGTAGAAGGGAGGAGGGTAAGTTACCTAGTCAGCCTATCGACAACCCGAAAGGACAATTCATGGCTGAGGGTTCCAATAGTCCTGACAAATTCCCAGAACATGCTAAATCAGTCATGACTCTCAGAAGTGGAAAAACATTGAACCCACCTGAACCAACCCAGAAATTAGAAGTGGCTAAACCAGAAAAGAGAAGAAATGAAGAAGAAAAGGAATTCAATGATCAAGCAATCACACCTAAAGCCCCATTCCCTAGTGCTTTAGAATCTCCTTTGTCTTCAGATAAGAAGAATATAAAAATGAATGAGATGCTTGAGTTATTTAAGCAAGTCCAAATAAACTTACCTCTTCTCGATGCTATCAAGCAAGTTCCAGCTTATGCCAAATTTTTTAAGGATCTATGCACACAAAAATAGAAAGCCAAGACACAAATACTAAAAAAGATCCACTTGACTGAGCAAGTCAGCTCAGTTGTTCAGCAAATAACCCCACCCAAACTAAAAGATCCATGGTACCCCGATTATATCATGTGTCATAGGAAACTTCACAATCAAGAAAGCATTATTAGATTTGGGTGCGAGTGTAAACCTTCTCCCAAGCTCAGTGTATGAGTTATTTGGATTTGGAGAGTTGAAACCCACTACAGTAACACTACAATTGGCAGATAGATCAGTCAAAGTACCTCGTGAAATATTGGAAGATGTATTAGTAAAGGTAGATGAATTCTATTTTCCTGTTGACTTCCTTGTGTTGGATATGGAATCTAGCGGTAACCCTAACCAAATTCCCATCATCCTTGGACGACCTTTTCTAGCTACCGCTAATGCATGTATAAATTGTAGAACAGGTGTTATGGATGTATCTTTTGGAAACAAGAAGATGAGATTAAATATTTTTAATGCTTCCCAAGGACCACCTGTGTATGATTTAAATGAAGTAAACATGATAGAGGAAGTTGTAGATGAAAAATTTCAAAGTTTGCTTGATTCGGATCCTTTACAAACATGTCTTACACATTTTGGAATAGATGACTTTGATATTGATGAGTATACCAAAGAGATAAACATGTTATTAGAACCACCTAAGTTCGACACCATCCCTCCTTGGACTATAAAATATGAACCACTTTCAACTAAACCTAACCCTTTAATACCATTCTTGGAAGAACCACCCCAACTAGAGTTGAAACCTCTTCCAAATGACTTAAAATATTCATTCCTTGGACCCAATGACACCCTTCCAGTAATCATTGCATCTACCCTAACCTCTGACCAGGAAGATAAATTGGTAGATGTACTTAAAAACATAAAGAGGCAATTGGATGGACAATAGTTGATCTTAAAAGAATTGACCCTTCGTTTGCATGCACCACATTCATAGTGAAATTGAGGCCAAACCACATAGAGATATGCAAAGGAGGCTAAATCTGAACATGAGGGATGTTGTTAAGAAAGAAGTAGTAAAATGGCTTGATGCTGGTATCATTTATCCAATTTCAGATAGTCAATGGGTCAGTCCAATCCAAGTAGTACCTAAAAAATTGGGTATTACCATGATTAAAAATGAAAAGGGTGAATCAATTCCTACTCGCACATCAACTAGTTGGAGAGTGTGTATAGATTATCGAAAGTTGAATGTCGTGACTAGGAAAGACCACTTTTCTTTGCCTTTTATCGATCAAATTCTAGAACAGCTAGCGGGACAAAGTTTCTTTTGTTTCTTAGATGGATATTCAGGATACAATCAAGTCCCAGTATTTCCTGCAGATCAAGAAAAGACCACCTTCACCTGCTCCTTTGGAACATTTGCCTTTAGACGCATGACGTTTGGTCTTTGTAATGCACCAGCCACTTTTCAACGATGTATGTTGGCCATATTTTCTGATATGATTGATCAATTTTTGGAAGTATTTATAGATAATTTTTTAGTTTTTGGTGCGTCATTTGATAGCTGCCTCAAGAACTTGACTAAGGTACTGAAAAGATGTATGGAAATGAATTTAGTCCTAAGTTGGAAGAAGAGCCATTTTATGGTTCGTGAGGGAATTGTGCTGGGACATATTGTTTCAGAGCGAGGTATTGAGGTTGATAAAGCCAAGGTTGAATTGATCTCAAATCTACCACCCCCAACCTCAGTTAAACAAGTACGATCTTTCCTTGGTCATGCTGGTTTTTATAGACGCTTCATCAAAGATTTCAGTAAAATTTCTCGACCATTGTGTAATTTGTTGACCAAAGATAGTTCTTTTAATTTTGATGAAGATTGTCTAAAAGCCTATAACATCCTTCGAACTGCTTTGACCACTGCACCAATTATCAAGCCCCCAGATTGGACCATACCTTTCGAGATCATGTGTGATGCTTCTGATTATGCTGTAGGGGCAGTTCTAGGACAGAAACTCAATCGAGAACCTCATGTAATTTATTATGCTAGCAAAACTCTTTCAGATGCACAAATGAACTATACTACCACTGAAAAAGAATTACTAGCAGTTGTGTTTGCCCTAGAAAAATTTAGATCATATCTGTTAGGGTCTAAGGTTTTAGTTTATTCAGATCATGCAGCATTGAGGCATCTTTTATCAAAAAAGAATACAAAACCCAGACTGATTAGATGGATCCTTCTATTACAAGAATTTGACCTAGAAATCTTAGATAAGAAGAGTTCTGAAAATATGGTAGCAGATCATATCTCTAGGATCTTAGTAGAATACAATAAAGAAATAATCAGAGATAGGTTCCCTGATGAGCAATTGTTCTCAATTTCCCATAGCAGTCTTCCCTGGTTTGCCCACATTGTAAATTATTTGGCAACAGGAAAAGTACCTTCCCACTGGACAAAACAAGAAAAAGATAGATTTTTCTCACAAATCAAATATTGCTTTTGGGAAGACCCTGAATTATTTAAGTACTGTTCGGATCAGGTGATTAGGCGATGTGTCCCAGAGAGTGAATTTAAAAGTATACTTAACTTTTGTCATTCTCTTGCCTGTGGAGGACGTTTTAGTGGAAAGAAAACTGTAGCAAAGGTACTACAAATGGGTTTTATTGGCCAACTTTTTTAAAGATGCACATGAATTTGGCCATAATTATCTCCGATGTCAACAAACAAGAAATATTTCTCGAAAAGACATGATGCCCCTAAACCCTATCTTGGTAGTAGAAATTTTTGATGTATGGGGTATTGATTTTATGGGCCCATTTCCTTCCTCTTTTGGATTTGAATACATTCTAGTGGCAGTTGATTATGTGTCAAAATGGATTGAAGCCATGGCAACTCGAACCAATGACTATAAAGTTGTAATCAAGTTTATTCAGCATAATATCCTTAGTCGTTTTGGATGCCCAAGGGCTATAATTAGTGATGGGGGTACACATTTCATGAATAGAAACTTTGAAGGATTAATGAACAAATATGGAATTACTCATAAGATAGCTACACCTTATCATCCCCAAACTAGTGGCCAAGTTGAAATATCAAATAGAGAAATTAAATATATCCTTGAGAAAACGGTGAGACCTGATAGGAAAGATTGGTCAGAACGTTTGGATGATGCATTATGGGCTTATCGTACTGCATTTAAAACTCTCATAAGAATGTCTCCTTATAGGCTCGTATTTGGAAAAGCCTATCATTTACCTGTAGAATTGGAACACCGTGCATTTTGGGCCATCAAGCAATTTAATTATGATATGAAAAATGCATGTGTCAATAGAAAACTTCAATTAAATGAGTTAGAAGAGCTACGAAATGAAGCATATGAGAGCTCAAAAAATTATAAAGAACGAACCAAAGCATATCATGACAAATTTATTAATAGAAAAATTTTTGAACCAAATCAAAAAGTATGGCTTTACAATTCAAGATTACACCTTTTCCCTGGAAAACTTCGTTCATGATGGAATGGACCATTTATAGTAACTCAAGTATTTTCCCATGGAGCTGTAGAGCTTAAAGACCCCAAGCAGAGAAATACATTCAAAGTAAATGGCCAACATTTGAAACCATATATAGAAAAATTGATGATGGAGAAGTTGTTGAATCAATTGATCTTGTGAACCCAACATTATCATAATAAGTAGCACAGTCTGGCTGAAGACTTTAAACTTAGCACTCTTTGGAGGCAACCCAGTTTAGTAGTTATTTTTAACTTTATGTTCTTTTAGTATGTTCTTTTAGTATGACCAGAGAAGAGCAAGCAGATTGAAAGAAGATGGCAACAATGAAACGTCCAACCTTCAAATACTCTACCAGGTAGTATATTTCCTTGAAATTAATTTTTCTTCCTTTAGGGACAATGGAAATTAAGTTGGGGGGGAGGAAAAAGAATAAGTAAATCCTCGAGTAAAACTATAATCAGATGTGTGTACCAAATTCTATCTCGATTTGAAGTTAATCAAGCAGTCTAGTTAATGAATTAATGGTTAGATTTATTTTTGAGATACATTGAGAAATAAATTATTAAGAAAACCTAATAAAAGGTAGGGTTTAGCCCAGAAAAAAATTTAGTTTCTTTAGACACCTTCTTGAGTTCGCGACCTGATATACTATTAATAGTACATATCTGGCTTAACCAAATAGAGACAATGACATACAGGTGAAAGTGTGGAACGTGAATTTTCGGATACTCTGCTGTCAAGAGTTAATCCATCCTTCAGACCTGAAGAAAAGTGGCTTACAAGCTCTACTTAAAGTTAAAGCTACGAAAAAGTCAAGTAGGTAGTCTTAGCATTTCTTTGCACTTCATGTAAGTATGATCACTAAAGTTGGGTGCTGACAGGCTCTTCATCCCTAAGAATTAAGTGATGGAGTTGTTCGCATCCAAAAAGGTAAGAATGTTAAAAGAACCTAAGTAGAGTCAGTCCTACCTAAAGCCTTTTTGATTTCTCGAGTCAGGTAGCCAAAAGTCCAATGTGGGGTGATTTTATACCTAATGCCCTAAAACCAATTGGTTTGGGAGCCATTGCGCCTAAAGCGGATTCGCTACAAGGGTTAATTAGAAAGCAAGGGGTTAGGACATTGCACTGACTTCAAGATCAGCAAAATAGCTAACTAATCATGGACGATACTAGAACGATTGAACGGCTATAAGGTATAAGGTAAAGATCCCTAGATCTTAAGGCACTTCCAACCCATGCAATAGATCAAACGTTAGATATGATCTTGATGTATATTAGATAGATGAAGTGGAAAGTTGATGAAGGAAGACTTCTATAAATTCTTATATCACTAAATAGGTAAACTTAATAATCCAATGAAGTACCTTCCTTATGATCTAACCAGAAATTTTTAAGAAGAACTGTAAGATAACTATCAATTTTTGGACTAGCTTGGTACATATTTCTAAATTTTCTTATTTGCTCGAGGACGAGTAAGATTCAAGTTGGGGGAGTGATAAATGCATAAATAATTATCACTAAACCTATTAATTAATAATTCAACATACCTATTATTATTTAATATTTTAATATTTTATATAATATTTTAGGTAAAATATTATCAATTTAAAGAGCTCAATTTTAGGAATTTAACGACGCAAACGACACTCGAATGGACTTAAAACGAGCTTGAAATTAATTTTATAAGGATTTAGCACGTATTTTAAAGCAAAGTCGGCAAACCCATTGCCGACTTCATCATCTTTTCAGCAGAAATTTCTTATTTCTCTCCCAATTCTTCTCCTTTTCCAAATCAATCTTTTCCTCCACCAATTAAGAAATAAATTAGATTGAAAATTATCAAATTGGAAGAATTAAATTCATATGGAAGGAATTTTGATTTTATTCACGATTTCTCCATGAATTCTTCATGCCGCGTCGTCTCTGATATGGAAATAGAATCTTGCTTCTCCGCGTCTGGCCCGCATCCAGACCTCTACAAATAGCAGACCAAAGAGGGGAGCTAGGGGTGGAGCCATCCGTGGTTCGTGGAGGCTTCGCTTAAAGGAGGAGACGTCCGTGCATCCGTCCAAGGCCGTGAGGAAGCTCTGTTCCGTGGCTTGGAGAGTCTCTGTTCCGTGGCTTGGGAGAGTTCTGGGCGGTGTTTGTGCCGTGGATTGAAGGAGTTCTGCTTGTGCGGTGTCCATCCCAGGAGACGATCGTAGATTGGAGGCGGATTCGGGGAGCTCTGTTCCAGGCGCTACATCCGTGGTTCGAAGAGATTGGTTGTTCACGTCCGGCTGTTCCCAAGAGCTTTGGATCATAGAGGCTTCGAGGAGACGTCCGTCGAGGCTGATCTGTTCTCATGATGAGTTCGTGATTCGGGAGGCGCATGCTGAGAGGAGCAAAGACTTCAGATCGGTTCATCCTATCTTCAGCCTGGCTTCGTTTAGCCTGGTTTAATTTATTGCTTTTTGTTGCCTTCTTCATGATAGAACATAAAACTTTTCAATTCTAGATTTTAATATGCACTCTTGGATGTTATTAAAATAAAGCTTTATGCATGTTTAATTGTTATTAAATTATATTTAAGTAAAAATAATTTAGACTGATCTATGCTTAAAAGGGACGGACCGTGATCTACGGGTATGGCCGTGCTCTTATAAGATAGACCATATCTTGATTATTTTACACTACCAATTATCTATTTAGTTAAATTTATAAATTTATTTCAAGATAATCGCTAAAGTCCCTGTGGAATCGATCCCTTATTCTACTATTCTATTAGTGAAATTAAGGTGTTTTAATCGTTGCGCTACGACACGCATCAAACGTGCTATAATTGATAGTACTATGGCCCTATCATAGTACATCATTTAGTCGCAAACATTTTTGAGGACCTTCAAAGATAAATCCTCCTTTATTAAAAGAAGAACCTAAGGGCTTCATTATAATTAGAAGTTTTAAGAAGATATTCTTGTAATGAATAACCTGCCAAATAACTTTTATTAATATATCATTTATACGTAATTTACATCAATCATCAAATGATTGGTTTTAGAATATAATTCTCAATAGTAGTTTTTTTTTATAATGGAGTAGATGGTTAATGCCCTTAACGCTAGAGAAGAACATTAAAACATACTTCATTGGGAGCAGGTTATCACTCTAAGACTGCGGTCAAGAAGATTCATAAGGAACTTTCCTCCAACATAGCCAACATGTGAAAGTTGGATGCTTATCAAAGAGCCCTTTACTTCATATGGAAATCAAAGAGCCCTCAATCTATTGAAGTCAATTGTAAAATGTGCAATGCTATGAAGAATCTCCAAATCAATGCAACAAATCTAGAATCATTTCTAGAGTAGTAAATAATCCTTTATTGAAAGATATATAGCCTGTATATACCTTATGGTTAATTTAGAAAGGAAAGAATATGGAAAGCTTGTAAGGTAAGGAATTTTATCCTATTCTTATTTCCTATTTGAGATATCTATTAAAAAACAAATACTTATAATAGCTTATGAAAAAAACTGCCATTGGCTCCCTAATATTTATTCCAAACATGGCTTTATATACAAATCATCTATGGCACCACCCAACACCTAGCTTTGGGTCAATCTAAACAAATCTTTGCATCCCAAAAACTCCCTTGATTAGGATTTATCAAAGATAACTTTGTTGGGTTGATTCATGCAAATAGGGTGCACTACTACAAAAAGTTAATTAGGCTGTCTAAAAAATAATCTTTTATTTATAGACTATGTTTTCTAAACCGTAGTCTAGGTGAGTGTAGTTAAAAGTGTGAGTATAGTTAAAAGTACTATGCTTTTAGACGTAGTTAAAAGTCCAAAAAATGTAGTCTTTAAATATATTTAGACTACGTTTTTATTAGAAAATATAGTCTATAACTGTACAAAAGACTACGTTTTTACCAGAAATTATAGTTAAAAGTCAAAAAATATAGTCTTTAAATACATTTAGACTATGTTTTTATCATAAATTATAGTTAAAAGTCAAAAAAAAATAGTTTTTAAATACATTTAGACTACGTTTTTTATCAGAAATTATAGTTAAAAGTCAAAAAATATAGTCTTTAAATACATTTAGACTACGTTTTTATCAGAAAATATAGTTAAAAGTCAATAAAACATAGTCTTTAAATACATTTAGACTACGCTTTTATCCGAAACTGTAGGTAAAAGGCAAAACAATGTAGTCTTTAAATACATTTAGACTACTTTTTCATTAAAAAATGTAGTCTATTATGTACATTTAGACTACGTTTTTATATTAAAAATGTAGTATAATATCCAATCCTGTCATACAAACATTTACTTTCAATTCCAAAAATATCCTAAAAATTGAATTGAAATTTCTAATACTGTCATATAAATATCCAATACTGTTATACAAACATATACTTTCAATTCCAAAAAACTCAAATACAATGAATTGAAATATCCAATACTGTCATACAAACATCCATAACATTTTCAGATAATCCAAACCTCAATAAACGTTTCCATAACATTTCTTAAAATGAAACCTTGCAAGTACTCGACCCATTCTCCGCGCATAATGTCAATCTCTTCTTGTTTATAAGTTTTCTTCTTGCCAAACTGCATATATACATAAGTTACTTAAAAAAGAGCACTAAATAACACATGTCACAAAAATCTAAAATCATAAAATGTATTACTTATATGAATCATGTACGCAATAATAACATACCTTTTCATCAGTTAAAATGATATGATTCTCAATGACCTCCTTCATATACATGATAACATAATAGCCACATTCAACACCTGATGGTTGCTTAGGACACTTGAAAAATAAATTTAAAAGTTTTTATAAGATTCAAACAAATAAGATCTAATTTTATAAATTCTAAAAAAGAATGTGCAACTCAATATACCTGAACTGACTTCAAGTAAGTGTTTTTCTTGCAACTCAATTAGCTTTAGGGTTGTATATTTGAGTGCACTTGTTGAAAGATTATAGAAAAATTATATGATCCAATCCTTTTGATTTTGATGATTACTAAAAGCCATTGAGTTTATTAAAGGATGTAATGAATTTATGAAAATGAAGCAACAAATTTATTTTGAACAATCAATGAGAATGCTCAAGTTTAACTTTAATCAATTTTGAAAGTGACTTTAAGTTCAATATTCAAACTTTCGAAAAGAAATGTTATAATTCATGTTTTATTCAAAAAGTTTATGGATTAGTTCATGAATCACTTCTAAAGGTTAATTTATTGATTTCATGTCAAAACAATGAACTAAAATGAATCTGGAACGATTTTAATGTCAATCAGAAAAGTTTCTGATTTTTGATACGTTCCGGAGCCGACTCCTGAGTTTCAGAGTCGACTCCGCTCAGTGTACAGAAATGTGCATCTGTGTCGAGTCGACCCATGAAATTGTCGAGTCGACCCCTGATTCTGTCGAGCCGACTCCTGGACTGTGCGAGTCGACTCCGCTCAGACACCAGAAGAGTGTTTTTCTGAGCCTCTCGAGTCGACCCCAAGACTTTCACGAGTCGACTCCCGACTATCAGGAGTCGACACTTTATTCTGGCGAGTCGACCCCTAACCTTTTTAACATTTCTATTTTTGGTAAAACGAGCTCGAGCCGACTCGGGAAAAGCATGAGTCGACTCCAGCAAATCTGGGCGCGATTTTAACGATGACACATCAGCCCCAACGGTAAGATTTTTGAATAACGGCTATTTTTCCTTGTCTCTAACGGATATATTTTTGCAGATTCTATAAATAGAGGAGTTCTTTTCAAATCAAAGAAAGAGAAAATCAAAAAGAGAGAAAAGAATATCATTTGAAAAGAGGGAAAAACAGAGCATATTGAAAAATCATCTAGCTCAAAGAAGAGTGATTCAAAAGGAGTGAAATCCAAGAGGAAGTTTCGTCTGCTCCTTCTCATCAATCCACAAGAGCCAAAGAAAATCCAAAGCATTTCAAAGGTCAAATCGGAGGATTTTCAAAAGAGGAAAAAGCTTCATCTCAACTCCAAAGTCTTCAACGGTCAAGAATCTTGCTGAGGCTGATTCAACTTCAAGAGGAGTTAAAGAGAAGGGAGAAAGCCCAAGCATCTACCATCTGCAATATTATCAGGCTTTTCTAACCTTTTAATATTTTGTACTTCATTTGTATTTGCTCAAGGGGAGCATTATTGTTCAAACACTATATTATTGTTTGCTGATTCAATCAGTGGATTGAATCAGTGGAGGTTGGTATACCTCGTTACAAGCCGGAGTGCTTGTGTTGGGTTAGTTGTGAGCCCGTGAAAAACAACGTGTAGGGTTTTGTGCTGGTAAGCCCGAGTTAAAACCAGCTGGGTTCGTTGTGCACCCGGTAAAACAACAAGTTTGAGTTGTGAGCTTGGAAAACAACTCGGCTGTAATCTAGAGAGATTATAGTGTGGACCCAAGTGAATCTTGGGAGTGGACGTAGGTGTTGGTTGCACCGAACCACTATAAAATTATCTTGTGTTTGCCGTGCCTTATTTTCTCTATCTCTATCTCTCTTTATTAATTGCTTATTAGTTAATTTCACTCACTTGCACATCTTGAACTAATCAATTAAATTCAAAAAGTCTTAAATTTTTAAGAACCCAATTCACCCCCCCCCTCTTGGGTTGCCATCTGGGCCAACAATTGGTATCAGAGCAAGTGCTCATTTAGAATTTGATCTCACGATCAAGGGCTAAAGATCCATATGGCAACACAAATTGGTTCAAGTTTTGCTGAAGGTCATTCTACGAATCGACCTCCTTTATTTAATGGAACCAACTATTCATATTGGAAAGCTAGAATGAGAATATTCATTCAAGCTTCGGACTATGAATTGTGGGGAGTAATAATAAATGGACCTAGTACACCCACACACCTTATTGATGGCACTATTGTTCCTAAACCCGAAAGGGATTGGAATGATAATGATAGGAGAATGGCACAACTAAATGCTAAGGCCATTAATATTTTATATTGTTCCTTAGACTCAAATGAATTCAACCGAATCTCAACTTGTAATTCCGCAAAAGAAATTTGGGATAGGTTGGAAATTACTCATGAAGGAACAAACCAAGTAAAAGAATCAAAGATAAATATTTTGGTTCATAAATATGAATTATTTACTATGGAACAAAATGAAACCATCACATGCATGTTCACTAGATTCACTGATATTGTGAATGGTTTGAAAAGTCTTGGAAAAGTTTATACTAATTCTGAGCTTGTTCGCAAAATCCTTAGGTCACTTCCAGGACTTGGGAAGCCAAGGTGACCGCCATACAAGAAGCCAAAGATCTGAACATCCTACCATTGGAAGAGCTTCTTGGTTCGCTGATGACTCATGAGCTTCAAGTCAAACAACATGTCAATGAGGATGAGTCAAGAAAGAAGAAGACCATCGCCCTCAAAGCTGCAGAAAAGGAAATAAGCAGCAGCGATGATGAAGAGGATGATGATGATGAGACAGCCCTCCTTGCAAGGAAGTTCAAGAAATTTATGCAAAGAAGGAGGCCCTTCCACAAAAAGAGATTTGTTTCAAAAATGGAAGGAGAAAAGGAAAAGGATAAGAAAAGGAAAAGGACAAAGAGAAAGAGCCCTTAGTATGCTATGAATGTAAAAAACCAGGGCATTTTAGATATGACTGTCCTTTACTTAAGAAGGCCTACAAGAAAAAGAAAAAGGCCTACATGGCAACTTGGACTGATAGTGAAGAGTCTTCTTCCGAAGAAGAAGAACAAAAAGGTTGCTAATATCTGCTTCATGGCCAACGACGACGACAACGACAATGAGGTAAGTTCGAAAACTCAAATGATGATTTACATTTGATGAAATGTTTGAGGCTTTCAATGAACTTATGATTGATTTTAAATCCTTGAAAAAAAAGTATAAGTTTTTGAAAAATGACAATATTAGTTTAGCTAAAAGTAAAAATGAATTAGCTTTAGAAGTTAAGAACTTAACTAATGAAAAAGAAGAACTTAGGAAAGAAAGAGATAATCTTAATCAAGAAATAGATTTGTTAAAATCTGAAACTAAAAACTCAACTAAAGATTTAAAAGATCAATTAGAAACTTTAGCTTTAGATAAAGAACAGCAAGCTAAAGAAAATGACTCTCTTAAGAAAGATGTTAAAAAATATAAAGACATTGTTGAGAAATTCACCTTAAGTTCAACTAAACTTAACATGATCTAGATAGTCAAAAAGCTGTTTTTGACAAAGCAGGTTTAGGATATAACACATTAAGGAAACAAAATCTTAAAGAATATTTTTGTAAAAGCCAACCAAAGTAATATAACTTGTTTCAAATGTAATGAAAAAGGTCATAAATCATTTGAATGCAAAACGTTAAATAATAACAACAAGTTAAATGTTAAAGCTAAGAAAATATGGGTTCCGAAAGGAACAATTTTTATTGCTGCTAACCATGAAGGACCCAAGAAAGCTTGGGTACCTAAACATAAAGTTTGATTATGTTGCAGGAATGTCTTGTAGCCAAAAGATCAAAGAAAAAGTGGTACCTTGATAGTGGCTGCTCAAGACATATGACGGGTGACAAAGATGAATTCATCACCCTAGAAGAAAAGAAAGGTGGAGTTGTTACGTTTGGCGATAACGGTAAAGGTCAAATTATGGGCCTTGGTAAAGTCCGTATAACTCCATCTACATTTATTGATAATGTACTTTATGTTGATGGTTTGAAGCATAATCTAATAAGTATAAGTCAATTATGTGATAAAAACTTTAATGTTTCATTTAAATCTTCTTTATGCACTGTAACTAATTCTATTGATGATAGCATTGTATTTACTGGTTATAGACATGGCAATGTTTACTTAGTTGATCTAGAAAAATTATCTTTGAGTGATCATTGCTTAATTGCTGACAATGCTAACATAAATGAAATTAGTTGGTTGTGGCATCGTAGATTAGGTCATGCAAGCACACACCTTATTTCAAAACTAATTAAAATGGATTTAGTTAAAGGATTACCTAAATTAGATTTTGAAAATAATAAAATATGTGATGCATGTCAATTTGGAAAACAAACTAGAAGTTCTTTTAAATCTAAAAACATTGTTTCAACTTCTAGGGCACTAGAGCTACTTCACATGGATCTTTTCGGACCAACTAGAACCACAAGTCTAGGAGGAAAGAAATATGGTCTAGTGATTGTAGATGATTATTCTAGATATACTTGGGTAATGTTTTTAGCTCACAAAGATGAGACTTTCTCGATTTTCCTGAAATTCTTCAAGAAAGTCACAAATGAGAAAAACACTACTATAGTATCTCTAAGAAGTGATCATGGAACAGAATTTGAAAATCACTTATTTGAAAGTTTTTGTTCTGAAAATGGAATTAATCATAATTTTTCAGCCCCTAGGACTCCACAGCAAAATGGTGTAGTTGAAAGAAAAAATAGGACTCTAGAAGACATGGCCCGTACCATGCTATGCGAAAGCAACTTACCAAAGTACTTTTGGGCGGAAGCAATTAACACAGCATGTTACATCTTAAACAGAGCTTTAATAAGACCAATATTAAAGAAAACACCTTATGAATTATGGAATGAAAGAAAACCAAATATAAAATACTTTCATGCATTTGGATGTAAATGTTTCATTCATAATAATGGTAAAAACAATTTAGGAAAATTTGATGCTAAATCTGATGAAGGAATCTTTTTAGGATATTCAACAACTAGTAAAGCTTATAGAGTATTTAACAAGAAAACCTTAGTAGTTGAAGAATCCATTCATATAGTTTTCGATGAGTCTTTAGCATCTAGTTCTGAAAAGCTTGATGATGAGGAAGATACAAACATAATTGAAAAAGATCTTGAAAAACTTAATATTGAAGTATCTTCTGATCATGAGCAAGAAGCTAAAGATGATGATTCACATAAGGACGATGATGTCAATATTGATCATAATGATGTAGATCTTCCAAGAGACTGGAGATATGCTCATAGTCATCCTAAGGAATTGATTATAGGCGATCCATCTCAAGGAATAAGGACTAGATCATACATGAGAAATATTAGTAATCATCTTGCATTTGTATCACAAATTGAACCTAAAACTATAGAAGAAGCTGAAAAAGATAATAATTGGATGTTAGCAATGCAAGAAGAACTAAATCAATTTACAAGAAATAATGTTTGGACCTTAGTTGAAAGACCTAAAAATCATTCAGTAATAGGATCAAAATGGGTTTTTAGAAATAAACTAGATGAAAATGGCATAGTAATTAGAAACAAAGCTAGATTGGTTGCTAAAGGATATAATCAAGAGGAAGGTATTGATTTTGATGAAACCTTTGCACCTGTAGCTAGATTAGAAGCCATTAGGCTATTACTTGCATTTGCATGTCATATGAACTTTAACTTATTTCAAATGGATGTAAAAAGCGCATTTTTAAATGGATTTATAAATGAAGAAGTTTATGTAGAACAACCACCAGGTTTTGAAGATCACGAGTTTTCAAATCACGTTTTTAAATTGCACAAAGCTTTATATGGTTTGAAACAAGCACCTAGAGCTTGGTATGATAGGTTAAGTAAATTCTTAATAGAAAATGATTTTACAAGAGGAAATGTTGATAAAACTTGTTTTTGAAAAGAAAAAGTAAAGATTTACTTGTAGTACAAATATACGTAGATGACATTATTTTTGGTGCTACTAACGATTCTCTTTGTCAAGAATTTGCAAAGTTGATGCAGGGAGAATTCGAGATGAGCATGATGGGAGAACTCAACTTCTTCCTTGGACTCCAGATCAAACAAAGCAAAGAGGGAATCTTTATCAACCAAACCAAATACACAAGAGAACTACTCAAAAAGTTTGGTATGGAATCAATGAAACCCCTCGGAACTCCAATGAGTCCTTCATGCAAGCTGGACAAAGATGAAGAAGGTAAAAAGGTTGACCAAAAGTATTATCGAGGTATAATCGGATCCCTTCTTTATTTAACAGCAAGTAGACCAGACATTATGTTTTCAGTATGTTTATGTGCTAGATTTCAATCTGAACCTAAAGAATCACATTTAATAGCTGTTAAAAGAATACTAAGATATGTAAGTGGAACAAAAAATGTAGGTTTATGGTATTCTAGAGACTCCACATTAAATCTAATTGCATATTCAGATTCTGATTATGCTGGATGCAAATTAGATAGAAAAAGCACAAGTGGTGCATGCCATTTCTTAGGAAGTAACTTAATCACATGGTTTAGCAAAAAGCAAAATTCAGTTGCATTATCAACTACTGAAGCTGAATATGTAGCAGCTGGAAGTTGCTGTGCGCAAATCCTATGGATTAAGCGACAACTTGAAGACTATGGTATCACACTTGATAAGACACCCATAAGATGTGATAACACTAGCGCAATTAATCTAACAAAGAATCCAATTCAACATTCAAGAACTAAACACATAGAAATCAGATATCATTTTATAAGAGAACATGTAGCAAATAATGAAATATGTCTTGATTATGTTAACACTGAAGAACAATTAGCTGACATATTCACTAAACCTTTAAATGAAGAGAGATTCTGTTATCTTAGAGGAGAGTTAGGTATTTGTGATCCTTTAGAATGAATTTGAAACCCCTAAGGAAATTTTATCTAAGATTCTTTCAAATCCTCAATCCTTAAGGAAATCTTATCTAGAATTCATATCTAATTGATTCACTCATATCCAATGATTATTTATCAATTTTTATGATCATTTTCCGGACACATTTCAGAAATTTCATGTTTTTGGTCTGAAATGGTCTCGGAGCCGACTCGATGCGTATCGGAGTCGACTCCCGGTTTCAACTGAAACTCTCGAGTCGACCCCTCTCTGGCGCGAGTCGACTCCATGTCGGGACGGCCTTTCTGTGTCTGTGCCGAGTCGACACCCGGGTTTGCGCGAGCCGACTCGAGGTGGTCCCAAATTGATTTTTCTAGGGCAGAGTCGACTCGTCGCTCATTCTATTCGACCCCAATCAAAATACTCTCTCCACGCTCTCTCCAAACCTTCCAAACTTCCAATAATCCCTGATTATCACCTCCAATCATCAAATGGCACCTAAAACTAGAGGATCTAGTGTTGTGGCGGGTGGCATCAAGCGGAAGCGTCCGTGAAGAAGCCGGTGAAGCGTCCCGTGCGTGACCTTCTCCAAGCTCGGACTCCACCTCATCTGCTTCTACTCCAACTGCTGCTCCTGCTGCCACGTCCTCCCAGGTAGATCGTCTAGCGGATAGGATCATTACACTGGTAGGAAGGTGGATTTTGAATTATTTGAGAATGAGGGCTTTCTTGTTGGGAGACAGTTAATCGAGATGGGTTGGGAGAAAGTTTGCTCTCTTGAGTGCCCGACTTATCCCTCATTGGTTAAAGAATTTTACAAAATTTGTCTAGAGGAGACCATGGGCTTATTAGCAATGTGAGAGGAGTAAGACTATCTGTACTGCTGATCTTATCTAGATTATTGGAATTACCCTTGTCTGGCACCTCCACCTTTTCTTCTGATGACCGCGCCCCAGCTTTATCCAGATTATTAAACAGGGATGTGGTTGGATTTGAAGAGATTTTGCTAATCAGCTTTCTTTAGAGTTGAGATTGCTACACAATATCTGCAGTAGGATTCTCTTTCCTAAAACTGGTAGATTTGACTATGTTTCGAGAGATGTTTTTGTAATGGACGCCATAGTGACAGGCAAGCCTATCAATCTTCCCAGCATGATTCTGTGGTACATAGCAGATTGTGGAGGGAAAAGGAAATCAGTCTGCCTTATGGGATGATCTTACTTTGATTTTTCGAAGCCAGGGTGTGGTGATTTCTGATAATGAACCTATGAAGAATTTAAGACACACTGATTTTTATAGTCTGGCAACAATTCATCGGATGGGATTTGTCAAAAAGAATGGTAAATGGGAAAGGAAAGGAGTGACAGAAGATAGAGCTACAGATACTGAGGCTGCAGGACCCTCTGTTAGACATCCTTCGCCTGCACCTCCGAGCCCTTTGGTTTCTGCCTCTGCTCCAGCCCCTGTTCCAACTTTTGTTCAGACTTCATCTTCTGCTAGCTTTTCAGATCAACAAATTATGCAACTCAAAGCCTTACTTGAAGATCAATCTGATAAGCTTAAAACTGAATTTGAGAATAAATTTATGCATTTGAGAGAGACACTTTATTCTCTTGATGATCGTATTTCAAAGATTGAGTCCACTCTCGGATCTTCATCGGCATCCTTAAGTGGTGATCTCAAGAATATTTTTGAAGAACTTAAGGATATATGTGGAGATGGAGAGACATATGCCAAGTGCAACGCAGAGCTTCAAGACAAAATTCAGAGTGCGTGCACCTTTGTGATGAAAACTCAAGGACTATGTAAAAATTCAATCTGAAGGAATGAAAAATATAGTTGATCATCTAACTAGAATTGTAAGAACTCATTTTTGAGTTACTAGAGTTTCAATCCTTGTTTGTACTGAAGTTTTTATGCTTTCTTTATGAAATCAATGTACTGAACATTTTGATGTATTAGACTTTTGAATGAAATGAATTCTCTATTTCCTTATTTCAATGAAATTTGAATGAATGTTTTGATTCTCTATCTTTTTGTTGATAACAAAAAAGGGGGAGAATTTTATAGTTCTATGATTGTTGAGATAAACAATGGATAATTAATTAAGTTTCATAGGGGGAGCTACCTCATTAAGGGGGAGCCTAAGCCTAACTATGAAAACAAAATAATTCACTAATCAATCATGAACAACTCAATATTTTTGTCATCATCAAAAAGGGGGAGATTGTTGAAAGATTATAGAAAAATTATATGATCCAATCCTTTTGATTTTGATGATTACTAAAAGCCATTGAGTTTATTAAAGGATGTAATGAGTTTATGAAATGAGCAACAAATTTATTTTGAACAATCAATGAGAATGCTCAAGTTTAACTTTAATCAATTTTGAAAGTGACTTTAAGCTCAATATTCAAACTTTCGAAAAGAAATGTTATAATTCATGTTTTATTCAAAAAGTTTTTGGATTAGTTCATGAATCACTTCTAAATGTTAATTTATTGATTTCATGTCAAAACAATGAATTAAAATGAATCTGGAACGATTTTAATGTCAATCAGAAAAGTTTCTGATTTTTGATACGTTCCGGAGCCGACTCCTGAGTTTCAGAGTCGACTCCGCTCAGTGTACAGAAATGTGCATCTGTGTCGAGTCGACCCATGAAATTGTCGAGTCGACCCCTGATTCTGTCGAGCCGACTCCTGGACTGTGCGAGTCGACTCCGCTCAGACACCAGAAGAGTTTTTCTGAGCACTTCGCGAGTCGACCCCAAGCCTTTCACGAGTCGACTCCCGACTTCAGGAGTCGACACTTTTTTGGCGAGTCGACCCCTAACCTTTTTAAACATTTCTATTTTTGGTAAGACGAGCTCGAGCCGACTCGGGAAAAGCATGAGTCGACTCCAGCAAATCTGGGCGCGATTTTTACGATGACACATCAGCTCCAACGGTAAGATTTTTGAATAACGGCTATTTTTCCTTGTCTCTAACGGATATATTTTTGCAGATTCTATAAATAGAGGAGCTCTTTTCAAATCAAAAAAGAGAAAATCAAAAGAGAGAAAAGAATATCTTTGAAAAGAGGGAAAAACAGAGCATATTGGAAAAATCTTCTAGCTCAAAGAGAGTGATTCAAAAGGAGTGAAATCCAAGAGGAAGTTTCGTCTGCTCCTTCTCATCAATCCACAAGAGTCAAAGAAAATCCAAAGCATTTCAAAGGTCAAATCGAAGGATTTTCAAAAGAGGAAAAAGCTTCATCTCAACTCCAAAGTCTTCAACGGTCAAGAATCTTGCTGAGGCGTGATTCAACTTCAAGAGGAGTTAAAGAGAAGAAGGAAGAAAGCCCAAGCCACTACCATCTGCAATATATCAGGCTTTTCTAACCTTTTATTTTGTACTTCATTTGTATATTTGCTCAAGGGGAGCATTTATTGTTCAAACACTTATTTTATTGTTTGCTGATTCAATCAGTGGATTGAATCAGTGGAGGTTGGTATACCTCGTTACAAGCCGGAGTGCTTGTGTTGGGTTAGTTGTGAGCCCGTGAAAAACAACGTGTAGGGTTTTGTGCTGGTAAGCCCGAGTTAAAACCAGCTGGGTTCGTTGTGCACCCGGAAAACAACAAGTTTGAGTTGTGAGCTTGGAAAACAACTCGGCTGTAATCTAGAGAGATTATAGTGTGGACCCAAGTGAATCTTGGGAGTGGACGTAGGTGTTGGTTGCACCGAACCACTATAAAATTATCTTGTGTTTGCCGTGCTTATTTTCTCTTCTCTATCTCTCTTTATTTTGCTTATTAGTTAATTTCACTCACTTGCACATCTTGAACTAATCAATTAAAGTTAAAAAGTCTTAAATTTTTAAGAACCCAATTCACCCCCCCCCCTCTTGGGTTGCCATCTGGGCCAACAATTGGTATCAGAGCAAGTGCTCATTTAGAATTTGATCTCACGATCAAGGGCTAAAGATCCATATGGCAACACAAATTGGTTCAAGTTTTGCTGAAGGTCATTCTACGAATCGACCTCCTTTATTTAATGGAACCAACTATTCATATTGGAAAGCTAGAATGAGAATATTCATTCAAGCTTCGGACTATGAATTGTGGGGAGTAATAATAAATGGACCTAGTACACCCACACACCTTATTGATGGCACTATTGTTCCTAAACCCGAAAGGGATTGGAATGATAATGATAGGAGAATGGCACAACTAAATGCTAAGGCCATTAATATTTTATATTGTTCCTTAGACTCAAATGAATTCAACCGAATCTCAACTTGTAATTCCGCAAAAGAAATTTGGGATAGGTTGGAAATTACTCATGAAGGAACAAACCAAGTAAAAGAATCAAAGATAAATATTTTGGTTCATAAATATGAATTATTTACTATGGAACAAAATGAAACCATCACATGCATGTTCACTAGATTTACTGATATTGTGAATGGTTTGAAAAGTCTTGGAAAAGTTTATACTAACTCTGAGCTTGTTCGCAAAATCCTTAGGTCACTTCCAAGGACTTGGGAAGCCAAGGTGACCGCCATACAAGAAGCCAAAGATCTGAACATCCTACCATTGGAAGAGCTTCTTGGTTCGCTGATGACTCATGAGCTTCAAGTCAAACAACATGTCAATGAGGATGAGTCAAGAAAGAAGAAGACCATCGCCCTCAAAGCTGCAGAAAAGGAAATAAGCAGCAGCGATGATGAAGAGGATGATGATGATGAGTCAGCCCTCCTTGCAAGGAATTCAAGAAATTTATGCAAAGAAGGAGGCCCTTCCACAAAAAGAGATTTGTTTCAAAAATGGAAGGAGAAAAGAAAAGGATAAGAAAAGGAAAAGAGAAAGAAAAAGAAAGAGCCCTTAGTATGCTATGAATGTAAAAAACCAGGGCATTTTAGATATGACTGTCCTTTACTTAAGAAGGCCTACAAGAAAAAGAAAAAGGCCTACATGGCAACTTGGACTGATAGTGAAGAGTCTTCTTCCGAAGAAGAAGAACAAAAAGAAGTTGCTAATATCTGCTTCATGGCCAACGACGACGACAACGACAATGAGGTAAGTTCGAAAACTCGATGATGATTTACATTTGATGAAATGTTTGAGGCTTTCAATGAACTTATGATTGATTTTAAATCCTTAAAAAAAAGTATAAGTTTTTGAAAATGACAATATTAGTTTAGCTAAAAGTAAAAATGAATTAGCTTTAGAAGTTAAGAACTTAACTAATGAAAAAGAAGAACTTAGGAAAGAAAGAGATAATCTTAATCAAGAAATAGATTTGTTAAAATCTGAAACTAAAAACTCAACTAAAAATTTAAAAGATCAATTAGAAACTTTAGCTTTAGATAAAGAACAGCAAGCTAAAGAAAATGACTCTCTTAGAAAGATGTAAAAAATATAAAGACATTGTTGAGAAATTCACCTTAAGCTCAACTAAACTTAACATGATCTAGATAGTCAAAAAGCTATTTTTGACAAAGCAGGTTTAGGATATAACACATTAAGGAAACAAAATCTCTAAAGAATATTTTTATAAAAGCTAACCAAAGTAATATAACTTGTTTCAAATGTAATGAAAAAGGTCATAAATCATTTGAATGCAAAACGTTAAATAATAACAACAAGTTAAATGTTAAAGCTAAGAAAATATGGGTTCCGAAAGGAACAATTTTTATTGCTGCTAACCATGAAGGACCCAAGAAAGCTTGGGTACCTAAACATAAAGTTTGATTATATTGCAGGAATGTCTTGTAGCCAAAAGATCAAAGAAAAAGTGGTACCTTGATAGTGGCTGCTCAAGACATATGACGGGTGACAAAGATGAATTCATCACCCTAGAAGAAAAGAAAGGTGGAGTTGTTACGTTTGGCGATAACGGTAAAGGTCAAATTATGGGCCTTGGTAAAGTCCGTATAACTCCATCTACATTTATTGATAATGTACTTTATGTTGATGGTTTGAAGCATAATCTAATAAGTATAAGTCAATTATGTGATAAAAATTTTAATGTTTCATTTAAATCTTCGGTATGCACTGTAACTAATTCTATTGATGATAGCATTGTATTTACTGGTTATAGACATGGCAATGTTTACTTAGTTGATCTAGAAAAATTATCTTTGAGTGATCATTGCTTAATTGCTGACAATGCTAACATAAATGAAATTAGTTGGTTGTGGCATCGTAGATTAGGTCATGCAAGCACACACCTTATTTCAAAACTAATTAAAATGGATTTAGTTAAAGGATTACCTAAATTAGATTTTGAAAATAATAAAATATGTGATGCATGTCAATTTGGAAAACAAACTAGAAGTTCTTTTAAATCTAAAAATATTGTTTCAACTTCTAGGGCACTAGAGCTACTTCACATGGATCTATTCGGACCAACTAGAACCACAAGTCTAGGAGGAAAGAAATATGGTCTAGTGATTGTAGATGATTATTCTAGATATACTTGGGTAATGTTTTTAGCTCACAAAGATGAGACTTTCTCAATTTTCCTGAAATTCTTAAGAAAGTCACAAATGAGAAAAACACTACTATAGTATCTCTAAGAAGTGATCATGGAACAGAATTTGAAAATCACTTATTTGAAAGTTTTTGTTCTGAAAATGGAATTAATCATAATTTTTCAGCCCCTAGGACTCCACAGCAAATGGTGTAGTTGAAAGAAAAAATAGGACTCTAGAAGACATGGCCCGTACCATGCTATGCGAAAGTAACCTTCCAAAGTACTTTTGGGCGGAAGCAATTAACACAGCATGTTACATCTTAAACAGAGCTTTAATAAGACCAATATTAAAGAAAACACCTTATGAATTATGGAATGAAAGAAAACCAAATATAAAATACTTTCATGCATTTGGATGTAATGTTTCATTCATAATAATGGTAAAAACAATTTAGGAAAATTTGATGCTAAATCTGATGAAGGAATCTTTTTAGGATATTCAACAACTAGTAAAGCTTATAGAGTATTTAACAAGAAAACCTTAGTAGTTGAAGAATCCATTCATATAGTTTTCGATGAGTCTTTAGCATCTAGTTCTGAAAAGCTTGATGATGAGGAAGATACAAACATAATTGAAAAAGATCTTGAAAAACTTAATATTGAAGTATCTTCTGATCATGAGCAAGAAGCTAAAGATGATGATTCACATAAGGACGATGATGTCAATATTGATCATAATGATGTAGATCTTCCAAGAGACTGGAGATATGCTCATAGTCATCCTAAGGAATTGATTATAGGCGATCCATCTCAAGGAATAAGGACTAGATCATACATGAGAAATATTAGTAATCATCTTGCATTTGTTTCACAAATTGAACCTAAAACTATAGAAGAAGCTGAAAAAGATAATAATTGGATGTTAGCTATGCAAGAAGAACTAAATCAATTTACAAGAAATAATGTTTGGACCTTAGTTGAAAGACCTAAAAATCATTCTGTAATAGGATCAAAATGGGTTTTTCGAAATAAACTAGATGAAAATGGCATTGTAATTAGAAACAAAGCTAGATTGGTTGCTAAAGGATATAATCAAGAGGAAGGTATTGATTTTGATGAAACCTTTGCACCTGTAGCTAGATTAGAAGCCATTAGGCTATTACTTGCATTTGCATGTCATATGAACTTTAACTTATTTCAAATGGATGTAAAAAGCGCATTTTTAAATGGATTTATAAATGAAGAAGTTTATGTAGAACAACCACCAGGTTTTGAAGATCACGAGTTTTCAAATCACGTTTTTAAATTGCACAAAGCTTTATATGGTTTGAAACAAGCACCTAGAGCTTGGTATGATAGGTTAAGTAAATTCTTAATAGAAAATGATTTTACAAGAGGAAATGTTGATAAAACTTTGTTTTTGAAAAGAAAAGGTAAAGATTTACTTGTAGTACAAATATACGTAGATGACATTATTTTTGGTGCTACTAACGATTCTCTTTGTCAAGAATTTGCAAAGTTGATGCAGGGAGAATTCGAGATGAGCATGATGGGAGAACTCAACTTCTTCCTTGGACTCCAGATCAAACAAAGCAAAGAGGGAATCTTTATCAACCAAACCAAATACACAAGAGAACTACTCAAAAA
Organism: Calamus simplicifolius; assembly: GCA_900491605.1. Lineage (NCBI taxonomy): Eukaryota > Viridiplantae > Streptophyta > Magnoliopsida > Arecales > Arecaceae > Calamus > Calamus simplicifolius. Next base: position 543,403 of record UESW01004855.1, on the reverse strand, counting down.
GTTTGGTATGGAATCAATGAAACCCCTCGGAACTCCAATGAGTCCTTCATGCAAGCTGGACAAAGATGAAGAAGGTAAAAAGGTTGACCAAAAGTATTATCGAGGTATAATCGGATCCCTTCTTTATTTAACAGCAAGTAGACCAGACATTATGTTTTCAGTATGTTTATGTGCTAGATTTCAATCTGAACCTAAAGAATCACATTTAATAGCTGTTAAAAGAATACTAAGATATGTAAGTGGAACAAAAAATGTAGGTTTATGGTATTCTAGAGACTCCACATTAAATCTAATTGCATATTCAGATTCTGATTATGCTGGATGCAAATTAGATAGAAAAAGCACAAGTGGTGCATGCCATTTCTTAGGAAGTAACTTAATCACATGGTTTAGCAAAAAGCAAAATTCAGTTGCATTATCAACTACTGAAGCTGAATATGTAGCAGCTGGAAGTTGCTGTGCGCAAATCCTTTGGATTAAGCGACAACTTGAAGACTATGGTATCACACTTGATAAGACACCCATAAGATGTGATAACACTAGCGCAATTAATCTAACAAAGAATCCAATTCAACATTCAAGAACTAAGCACATAGAAATCAGATATCATTTTATAAGAGAACATGTAGCAAATAATGAAATATGTCTTGATTATGTTAACACTGAAGATCAATTAGCTGACATATTCACTAAACCTTTAAATGAAGAGAGATTCTGTTATCTTAGAGGAGAGTTAGGTATTTGTGATCCTTTAGAATGAATTTGAAACCCCTAAGGAAATTTTATCTAAGATTCTTTCAAATCCTCAATCCTTAAGGAAATCTTATCTAGAATTCATATCTAATTGATTCACTCATATCCAATGATTATTTATCAATTTTTATGATCATTTTTCGGGCACATTTCAGAAATTTCATAATTTTGGTCTGAAATGGTCTCGGAGCCGACTCGATGCGTATCGGAGTCGACTCCCAGTTTCAACTGAAACTCTCGAGTCGACCCCTCTCTGGCGCGAGTCGACTCCATGTCGGGACGGCCTTTCTGTGTCTGTGCCGAGTCGACACCCGGGTTTGCGCGAGCCGACTCGAGGTGGTCCCAAATTGATTTTTCTAGGGCAGAGTCGACTCGTCGCTCATTCTATTCGACCCCAAATCGAAAAATACTCTCTCCACGCTCTCTCCAAATCTTCCAAACTTCCAATAATCCCTGATTATCACCTCCAATCATCAAATGGCACCTAAAACTAGAGGATCGAGTGTTGTGGCGGGTGGCATCAAGCGAAAGCGTTCCGTGAAGAAGCCGGTGAAGCGTCCCGTGCGAGAGCCTTCTCCAAGCTCGGACTCCACCTCATCTGCTTCTACCCCAACTGCTGCTCCTGCTGCCACGTCCTCCCAGGTAGATCGTCTAGTGGATAGGATCATTACTACTGGTAGGAAGGTGGATTTTGAATTGTTTGAGAATGAGGGCTTTCTTGTTGGGAGACAATTAATCGAGATGGGTTGGGAGAAAGTTTGCTCTCTTGAGTGCCCGACTTATCCCTCATTGGTTAAAGAATTTTACAAGAATTTGTCTAGAGGAGACCATGGGCTTATTAGCAATGTGAGAGGAGTAAGACTATCTGTGACAGCTGAAGTCTTATCTAGATTATTGGATTTACCTTTGTCTGGCACCTCCACATTTTCTTCTGATGACCGCGCCCAGCTTTATCCAGATTATTAAACAGGGAGGTGGTTGGTTTTGAAGAGATATTTGCTAATCAGCTTTCTTTAGAGTTGAGATTGCTACACAATATCTGCAGTAGGATTCTCTTTCCTAAAACTGGTAGATTTGACTATGTTTCGGAGAGAGATGTTTTTGTAATGGACGCCATAGTGACAGGCAAGCCTATCAATCTTCCCAGCATGATTCTATGGTATATAGCAGATTGTGGAGGGAAAAGGAAATCGAGTCTGCCTTATGGGATGATACTTACTTTGATTTTTCGAAGCCAGGGTGTGGTGATTTCTGATAATGAACCAATGAAGAATTTAAGACACACTGATTTTTATAGTCTGGCAACAATTCATCGGATGGGATTTGTCAAAAAGAATGGTAAATGGGAAAGGAAAGGAGTGACAGAAGATAGAGCTATAGAAACTGAGGCTGCAGGACCCTCTGTTAGACATCCCTCGCCTGCACCTCCGAGTCCTTTGGTTTCTGCCTCTGCTCCAGCCCCTGCTCCAACTTTTGTTCAGACTTCATCTTCTGCTAGCTTTTCAGATCAACAAATTATGCAACTCAAAGCCTTACTTGAAGATCAATCAGATAAGCTTAAAACTGAATTTGAGAATAAATTTATGCATTTGAGAGAGACACTTTATTCTCTTGATGATCGTATTTCAAAGATTGAGTCCACTCTCGGATCTTCATCGGCATCCTTAAGTGGTGATCTCAAGAATATTTTTGAAGAACTTAAGGATATATGTGGAGATGGAGAGACATATTCCAAGTGCAACGCAGAGCTTCAAGACAAAATTCAGAGTGCGTGCACTTTGTGATGAAAGACTCAAGGAATATGTAAAAATTCAATCAGAAGGAATGAAAAATATAGTTGATCATCTAACTAGAATTGTAAGAACTCATTTTTGAGTTACTAGAGTTTCAATTCTTGCTTTGTTCTGAAGTTTTTATGCTTTCTTTATGAAATCAATGTACTGAACATTTTGATGTATTAGACTTTTAAATGAAATGAATTCTCAATTTCCTTATTTCAATGAAATTTGAATGAATGTTTGTGATTCTCTATCTTTTTGTTGATAACAAAAAAGGGGAGAATTTTATAGTTCTATGATTGTGACAAAATGAGATAAACAATGAGATAATTAATTAAGTTTCATAGGGGGAGCTACCTCATTAAGGGGGAGCCTAAGCCTAACTATGAAAACAAAATTAATTCACTAATCAATCATGAACAACTCAATATTTTTGTCATCATCAAAAAGGGGGAGATTGTTGAAAGATTATAGAAAAATTATATGATCCAATCCTTTTGATTTTGATGATTACTAAAAGCCATTGAGTTTATTAAAGGATGTAATGAATTTATGAAATGAAGCAACAAATTTATTTTGAACAATCAATGAGAATGCTCAAGTTTAACTTTAATCAACTTTGAAAGTGACTTTAAGTTCAATATTCAAACTTTCGAAAAGAAATGTTATAATTCATGTTTTATTCAAAAAGTTTATGGATTAGTTCATGAATCACTTCTAAAGGTTAATTCTATTGATTTCATGTCAAAACAATGAACTAAAATGAATCTGGAACGATTTTAATGTCAATCAGAAAAGTTTCTGATTTTTGATACGTTCCGGAGCCGACTCCTGAGTTTCAGAGTCGACTCCGCTCAGTGTACAGAAATGTGCATCTGTGTCGAGTCGACCCATGAAATTGTCGAGTCGACCCCTGATTCTGTCGAGCCGACTCCTGGACTGTGCGAGTCGACTCCGCTCAGACACCAGAAGAGTGTTTTTCTGAGCACCTCTCGAGTCGACCCCAAGACTTTCACGAGTCGACTCCCGACTATCAGGAGTCGACACTTTATATCTGGCGAGTCGACCCCTAACCTTTTTAACCATTTCTATTTTTGGTAAATGAGCTCGAGCCGACTCGGGAAAAGCATGAGTCGACTCCAGCAAATCTGGGCGCGATTCTTAACGATGACACATCAGCCCCAACGGTAAGATTTTTGAATAACGGCTATTTTTCCTTGTCTCTAACGGCTATATTTTTGCAGATTCTATAAATAGAGGAGTTCTTTTCAAATCAAAGAACCCAGAGAAAATCAAAAAGAGAGAAAAGAATATCATTTGAAAAGAGGGAAAAACAGAGCATATTGGAAAAATCATCTAGCTCAAAGAAGAGTGATTCAAAAGGAGAGAAATCCAAGAGGAAGTTTCGACTGCTCCTTCTCATCAATCCACAAGAGCCAGAAGAAAATCCACAAGCATTTCAAAGGTCAAATCGGAGGATTTTCAAAAGAGGAAAAAGCTTCATCTCAACTCCAAAAGACTTCAACGGTCAAGAATCTTGCTGAGGCGTGATTCAACGTTTCAAGAGGAGTTAAAGAGAAGAAGGGAGAAAGCCCAAGCATCTACCATCTGCAATATTATCAGGCTTTTCTAACCTTTTAATATTTTGTACTTCATTTGTATATTTGCTCAAGGGGAGCACTTTATTGTTCAAACACTATCATTTTTATTGTTTGCTGATTCAATCAGTGGATTGAATCAGTGGAGGTTGGTATACCTCATTACAAGCCGGAGTGCTTGTGTTGGGTTAGTTGTGAGCCCGTGAAAAACAACGTGTAGGGTTTTGTGCTGGTAAGCCCGAGTTAAAACCAGCTGGGTTCGTTGTGCACCCGGTAAAACAACAAGTTTGAGTTGTGAGCTTGGAAAACAACTCGGCTGTAATCTAGAGAGATTATAGTGTGGACCCAAGTGAATCTTGGGAGTGGACGTAGGTGCTGGTTGCGCCGAACCACTATAAAATTATCTTGTGTTTGCCGTGCCTTATTTTCTCTATCTCTATCTCTCTTTATTAACTGCTTATTAGTTAATTTACTCACTTGCACATCTTGCTAACTAATCAATTAAAGTCAAAAAGTCTTAAATTTTTAAGAACCCAATTCACCCCCCCCCCTCTTGGGTTGCCATCTGGGCCAACAGCACTGATATAACAAAGTATAATAATAGTGTAAGACTCAAATGATACAACCCAGAAAAATTACTTCAAAATTATAAAGAAATAAATACTTACGTATTAATAACACCTTTTAATTCTTTTCTCGCTGAACATCCAATAGAATCATAAAAATATACTTTGTGCCATGGGTGAGCTTTAATCTACGGGAACTTAAACTTAGTGTAATTTGGGTTCATGCATTTGATTTCTTTCCTTGTTGGTGTACCTAAAATCTGAAAATAAGATAATATGCATAAGTTAAATACACACAATACAAATATAGCAATTCAAAAATTAAATAGCAAACACTCTAAAATCGATAACGATAACAACAACTACTATAAATAAAACAATTCAAAAAATAGTATATTTCAATTTTCTACCATAAAATAGTATATTTTAATGGAATCTACTACATATAATCACGATTGATGGGACACCAAAGCAATTAGCATACAATACCATTTCAACTGAAAGTCACATGCACGCCCATGTATTTGGATCAAAACCACCAAACGTGAGGATTTTCTTTAGCAGTGAAGCAAGCAACCAGACACTACATGCCTCAGTTTTTTTTAATCTCTCCAATTATAATGAGCCATGATCTCATCAAGCAATGGGCCATGCTTCGAAAAAAAAAACTTGCACATTATGAGTTCACTGTAGGGTTCAGTTAACCATAAGACTGGATCAACATAAAACATGGGCAATGTACCCTCAGAAAAGAGAGAAGGCTTTATAGGAAAAGAGAAGTTCCCTGATTACGAAATTTATGCATGAATCTGTAGTACAGGAACTAGACCTGCTATGCAATATGAACATGAATGTTAGGATAATAAGGGATCTTTACTTCATTTATATGGAAATTTGTGACACTAGATCTTCATTATGACAATGCAATCCCATTGGAATGTATGTTTCTTTCATCATAAACAATGTTGCTGCTGAAATCTGTCCTCCGGCTCGGGTGCAATCGGACTGCAGCGTGGGCTCCCTCCTGGGCGGACCTGCAAGACAGTCCTCACGCGAGAGGCGTTGGGGGTGGCCCTCTGCGGAAGACCCTCCGACGCTCAAATCAGTGGAGACCAGCAATCAACAAATATGGGGAGAAGGATCCCTGAGGAAGAGTTCCTTCGAGCTCTCGTGGAAGCTTTTATGGCGGAGTGTAAGAACTGTGAATGAAAAATGGGCGTAGAATAGCCGTACCTGAGAGTCTTGAGGGTGGTAGTATTTATAGGCGGTCATCTGACTTCTTGGACGTGCTCTGGATGAGGTCTGAAAGTTGTTGGGATTCGAAACGGATTCAAATCAGGTTGTTACAGGGCCGGTAGGATCTGTATCTCGTTAGTTAGAGGATTGCCGGCTGGGAGGCGGAGAGAGCTGGCCGATGGCTCGAGACTCAGTGGTTGCATGGTCCCTAGGCCACTATGTAGGTCCTAGGCCACGTCTTGGCATGATTTCTTGTTTGGAATCTTATTCTGTTACAGTGAATTTGAACTCTCCCGCGCCAGATTCCGCAGAGGTCTGAAGTAGCTCGGATCGGATGGCCGAGGAATGGTCTGGCCTTGATGGCAGAAGCATAAGAATAGCTCGGGTTGTCGAGCATAAGGTTGGCTGAATCTGCCGAAGTATAATGTGGTCGGCCGAGTCGGACTTCTGTGAAGCATGGAGTCAAGAACTCCTTGTCTCAGCTTCATGACGCCATTCTTCCCGCGCAAAAGGTGCTAAGGGGGGCCAACGTGGAAGCCATAAATGCCTTAATGATGGAAGGAAATAAGACATTAAATGCCTTAAAGTAGGTGGATGCACATGGCCATGGTTGTGGAAACCGAGATAGAGTGCCGAGGTATATTGGCCAAGACATGTTGGCCGAACTATGCTGAAGCTGGCTGATGCTGAGGCTGGCCGAGCTATGATGGCCGAGCTATGTTGGCCGAGCTATGCTAAAGCTGGCTGAGGCTGAGGCTGGCTGAGCTATGTTGGCCGAGCTATGCTGAAGCTGGCTGAGGCTAAGGCTGGCCGAGCTATGTTGGCCGAGCTATGCTGAAGCTAGCCGAGGCTGAGGCTGGCCAAGCTATGATGGTCGAGCTATGTTGGCCGAGCTATGCTGAAGCTGGCCGAGGCTGAGGCTGGCCGAGCTATGTTGGCCGAGCTATGCTGAAGTTGGCCGAGGCTGAGGCTGGCCGAGCTATAATGGCCGAGCTATGTTGGCCGAGCTATGCTGAAGCTAGCCGAGGCTGAGGCTGGCCGAGCTATGATGGCCGAGCTATGTTGGCCGAGCTATACTGAAGCTGGCCGAGGCTGAGGCTGAGGCTGGCCGAGCTATGATGGCCGAGCTATGTTGGCCGAGCTATGCTGAAGCTAGCCGAGGCTAAGGCTGGCCGAGCTATGATGGCCGAGCTATGTTGGCCAGCTATGCTAAAGCTGGCCGAGGCTGAGGCTGAGGCTGGCCGAGCTGGCCGAGCTATGTTGGCCGAGCTATGCTGAAGCTGGCTGAGGCTGAGGCTGGCCGAGCTATGTTGGCCGAGCTATGCTGAAGATGGCCAAGGCTGAGGCTGGCCGAGCTATGATGGCTGAGCTATGTTGGTCGAGCTATGCTGAAGCTGGCTGATGCTGAGGCTGGCCGAGCTATGATGGCCGAGCTATGTTGGAGTTGGCTTGAATGAGAGCGCCACGGCATGGCTCGGCCTAAATGAAGCAGGCTTGAGTGCCGAGGTGTGCTTTCTCCTTTCTTTTTATTCCATTAAATACTGGCCAAGTCATTATGACCGTTTCTGCACCATTAAATGCTCTAGCCTATTGACTTGACTGCATGATATTAATGAGGAGGCCCTTGGGAGAACCCACGCACATGGCGTGGCCCTTTTTCCCTCTTGTTCTCATTCTTCATTATGACGAGACGCTCGTTGCTAGAATGTTGCGCCAGCAGGCCAGTTGGCAAACAGGGCATTTGGATTGGGCTCGACCTCATCGCCAACGTGAGCGATCAATAATGTAATGATGATTTTACCCCTCAACACATGCCCCCCACTCCCTAGTCCGAAGTGTAACTTCGGATATAGGGAGTAGAATTCTGGAGCAATCTTATTTGGGGAATATGTCATTCGATCCTCTATAGAGGAAGTGTTTATCTCCGTGTAGGTTAGAGAAAGGCCTGGGCGGCCCTCTTGCTAAAGTAAAATAAGGCGCTTTAGTTGCGCTAGAGTGTCCGAGAGATTATCCGGCTGGAACGAAGCTTTAGTGCTGTATCACTCGGATTGGCTGAGGCTTTTGATAGTAAAAGATGCACTCTGGCTCTGGCCGAGGCTTTTGATAGTAAGAGATGCACTCCGGCACTGGAAATTTATTACTCGGTTGTTGCCGAGCCTTCAGAAATATATTACTCGGTTGTTGCCGAGCCTTCAAGAGATTTATTACTCGGTTGTTGCCGAGTCTTTAGGAAATTTATTACTCGGTTGTTGCCGAGCCTTCAGGATTATATTTTACTTGGCACTGCCAAGGTACGGAGACCATTACTCGGTTGTAGCCAAGGCTTCAAAATAATAAATTACTCGGTGTTGCCGAGCCTTCAAGATTATATTTTACTTGGCGCTGCCAAGGTATGGAGATCGTTACTCGGTTGTAGCCGAGCATTCAAGATTATATTTTACTTGGCGCTGCCAAGGTACGGAGATCGTTACTAGGTTGTAGCCGAGCCTTCAAGATAATAAATTACTCGGTGTTGCCGAGCCTTCAAATAATAAATTACTCGGTGTTGCTGAGCCTTCCCAAGATGCTACTCGGTTGTAACCGAGGCTTCCAATAATAAATTACTCGGTGTTGCCGAGCGTTCAAATAATAAATTACTCGGTGTTGCTGAGCCTTCCCAAGATGCTACTCGGTTGTAACCGAGGCTTCCAAATAATAAATTACTCGGTGTTACCGAGCCTTCCCAAGATGCTACTCGGTTGTAACCGAGGCTTCCAAATATTAATTTACTCGGTGTTGCCGATCCTTCAAATAATAAATTACTCGGTGTTGCCGAGCCTTCCCAAGATGCTACTTGATTGTAACCAAGACTTCCAAATATTAAATTACTCGGTGTTGCTGAGCCGTCAAGATTAATAACAAACTTCCTCCGGCTTTTAGCCGAGGGTTCTCATATGTCACTCGGTCTTGGCCGAGGTTTTAGATAAATAGGAGATGCACTCCGGCTCTGGCCGGGGCTTCCGATAATAAGAGATGCACTCCAGCTCTGGCCGGGGCTTATGCACTTCGGCTCTAGCCGAGGCTTCCGGTAATAAGAGATGCACTCCGGCTCTGGTCGGGGCTTTCGATAATAAGAGATGCACTTCGGCTCTGGCCGGGGCTTCCGATAATAAGAGATGCACTCCGGCTCTGGCCGGGGCTTATGCACTTCGGCTCTGGCCAGGGCTTCCGGTAATAAGAGATGCACTCCGGCTCTAGCCGAGGCTTCCGATAATAAGAGATGCACTCTGGCTCTGGCTGGGGCTTATGCACTTCGGCTCTGGCTGGGGCTTCCGATAGTAAGAGATGCATTCCGGCTCTAGCCGGGGCTTCCGATAATAAGAGATGCACTCCGGCACTGGCCGGGGCTTATGCACTTCGGCTCTGGCCGGGGCTTCTGGTAATAAGAGATGCACTCCGACTCTGGCTGGGGCTTCTGATAATAAGAGATGCACTCCGGCTCTGGCCGGGGCTTCTGATAATAAGAGATGCACTCCGACTCTGGCCGGGGCTTATGCACTTTGGCTTTGGCCAGGGCTTCCGATAATAAGAGATCTCTGGCTCTGGCCGGGGCTTCCGATAATAAGAGATGCACTCCGGCACTGGCCGGGGCTTATGATAATAAGAGATGCACTCCGACTTTGACCGGGGCTCGAAGATCAGGGACTCGGCCTAGCCAAGGTTCGGAGATAAAGGCTCGGCCCTGCTGAGGTTCGGAGATTTATTGCTCGGCCTAGCCGAGGTTCAGAGATTTATTGCTCGGTCCAGTCGAGGTTCGGAGATTTGTTGCTTGGCCCAGCCGAGGTTCGGAGATTTCCTGCTCAAATAGATAACTCGGTTGTGCCGAGGATTGGTAAGCAGCATCTGTTTTCTTTTCGATTTTTGGTGATATAATCATGGTAATCATATCAAGAATTATGAAAGCAATATGCTGACAAAAATTAAGAAGGCGGGCCTGTAGAAGGCGTACCCTACTGATGATATCTGTGGAGGTTGTTTGAATTCCATGTCCGAGGAATGGATTTCCCGTTCAGATCCTAGAGCTTGTAGGTGCCAGGTCCGATGACTTCCATCACTTGATAGGGGCCTTCCCAGTTCGGAGCCAGCTTTCCTTGCTCCAACGATTTGGAGACGGATGCTCTCCGAAGGACAAGATCACCGGACGAGAAAGATTTCTCTTTGACTCTAGAGGCGTGATAGCACCCGCGGAGAGGGAAGTCCTATCTCCATGGGGATGATAGCTTCCGCACTGAAGGCCATTCGGAACGAGGTCCCGCCTGTGGGAACTCTCTGGGTGGTGCAGTAGGCCTACTGGCTGAGGCTGAAGCTGGCCGTCGGACTTCTGTGAAACATGGAGTCAAGAACTCATTGTCTTGGCTTTATGACGCCATCCTTCCTCATGCAAAAGGTGCCAAGGGGGAAACATGGCAGCCATAAATGCCTTAATGATGGAAGGAGATAAGGCATTAAATGCCTTAAAGCAGGTAGATGCACATGGCCTTTATGAGGCCATAAATCTGTCCTCCGGCTTGGGTGCAATCGGGCTGCAGCGTGGGCTCCCTTCTGGGCGGACCTGCAAGACAGTCCTCACGCGAGAGGCGTTGGGGGTGGCCCTCTGCGGAAGACCCTCCGATGCTCAAATCAGTGGAGACCAGCAATCAACAAATATAGAGAGAAGGATCCCTAAGGAAGAGTTCCTCTGAGCTCTCGTGGGAGCTTTTATGGCGGAGTGTGAGAACTATGAATAAAAAATGGGCATAGAATAGCTGTACCTGAGAGTCTTGAGGGTGGTAGTATTTATAGGCGGTCACCTGACTTCTTAGACGTGCTCTGGATGAGGTCTGAAAGTTGTTGGGATTCGAAATGGATTCGAATCAGGTTGTTACAGGGCCGGTAGGATCCGTATCTAGTTAGTTAGAGGATCGCCGGTTGGGAGGCAGAGAGAACTGGCCGATGGCTCAAGACTCAGTGGTTGCATGGTCCCTAGGCCACTATTGTAGGTCCTAGGCCACGTCTTGGCATGATTTCTTGTTTAGAATCTTATTCTGTTACAGTGAATTTGAACTCTCCCGCGCCAAATTCCGCAGAGGTCTGAAGTAGCTCGGATCGGATGGCCGAGAAATGGTCTGGCCTTGATGGCAGAAGCATAAAAATAGCTCGGGTTGTCGAGGCATAAGGTTGGCTGAATCTGCCGAAGTATAATGTGGTCGGCCGAGTCAGACTTCTGTGAAGCATGGAGTCAAGAACTCCTTGTCTCGGCTTCATGACGCCATCCTTCCCGCGCAAAAGGTGCCAAGGGGGGTCAACGTGGCAGCCTTAAATGCCTTAATGATGGAAGGAGATAAGGCATTAAATGCCTTAAAGCAGGTAGATGCACATGGCCTTTATGAGGCCATAAATACCTTGGTGCGCATATCGCGGCTATGGAAGCTGATCTATTGTACCGAGGCAGGGAGAAGGTGGAGACGACGTCGAATCGTGGCAAGAGGACATCGAGAGAGGGATCGGGCCTGTCGAGATCTGGGGAGATCCTTGTCACAGCCCCCTTGCGGGACTGGTCTGGCCTCCTTGGGTCGGTGTGGGAGATCCGCGGCTCCATGCGGACCAGAAGAAGAGGTGGCCAGAGAAAAGGGAGCTGCGGCCTCCTCAGGGAGGCGTGGAGCAGGGGCAGCCATAACTGGATGGGGGGGCTACAAGGCGCTCCTGAACCAGATGGGACATGGCTTGGACTTGCTGGACCAGTGTGGCGAACTGGTCCTGGGTCACTGGGACAGCCGGTGGCGACGGAGTCTCAGCTGGTGGTGGCGGCGGCGCCACGATACTCATCGGATCGGGTCTCTAGGAGGCGACCTGGTCCTGGGCTTCAGAAGTTACCCTTCTCCAATTAGCCATTGAAGAGGTTCTCTTTCAGATCGAGATCCTTCTCTACTTTCTTCAAGTTTAATGGGACTTGAGGCCCTTTCTCTAGCGCCAATCTATTGCTGCTGAAATCTATCCTCCGGCTCGGGCGCAATCGGGCTGCAGCATGGGCTCCCTCCTGGGCGGACCTGCAAGACAGTCCTTACGCGAGAGGCATTGGGGATGACCCTCTACGGAAGACCCTCCGATGCTCGAATCAGTGGATACCAGCAATCAACAAATATGGAGAGAAGGATCCCTGAGGAAGAGTTCCTCCGAGCTCTCGTGGGAGCTTTTATGGCGGAGTGTGAGAACTATGAATAAAAAATGGGCATAGAATAGTCGTACCTGAGAGTCTTGAGGGTGGTAGTATTTATAGGCGGTCACCTGACTTCTTAGACGTGCTCTGGATGAGGTCTGAAAGTTATTGGGATTCGAAACGGATTCGAATCAGGTTGTTACAGGGCCGATAGGATCCGTATCTGGTTAGTTAGAGGATCGCCGGCTGGGAGGTGGAAAGAGCTGGCCGATGGCTCGAGACTCAGTGGTTGCGTGGTCCCTAGGCCACTATTGTAGGCCCTAGACCACGTCTTGGCATGATTTCTTGTTTGGAATCTTATTCTGTTACAGTAAATTTGAACTCTCCCATGCCAGATTCCGCAGAGGTCTGAAGTAGCTCGGATCGGATGGCCAAGGAATGGTCTGGCCTTGATGGCAGAAGCATAAGAATAGCTCGGGTTGTCGAGGCATAAGGTTGGCTGAATCTACCGAAGTATAATGTGGTCGGCCGAGTCGACTTCTGTGAAGCATGGAGTCAAGAACTCCTTGTCTCGGCTTCATGATGTCATCCTTCCCGCGCAAAAGGTGCCAAGGGGGGCCAACGTGGCAGCCATAAATGCCTTAATGATGGAAGGAAATAAGGCATTAAATGCCTTAAAGCAGGTGGATGCACATGGCCTTTATGAGGCCATAATTGCGTTGGTGCGAAGGACATAGCGCGGTTGTGGAAACCGAGATAGAGTGCCGAGGTATATTGGCCGAGACATGTTGGCCAAACTATGCTGAAGCTGGCTGATGCTGAGGCTGGCCGAGCTATGATGGCCGAGCTATGTTGGCTGAGCTATGCTGAAGCTGGCTGAGGCTGAGGCTGGCTGAGCTATGTTGGCCGAGCTATGTTGGCCGAGCTATGCTAAAGCTGGCTGAGGCTGAGGCTGGCCGAGCTATGATGGCCGAGCTATGTTGGCCGAGCTATGCTGAAGCTGGCTGAGGCTGAGGCTGGCCGAGCTATGGCCGAGCTATGCTGAAGCTAGCCGAGGCTGAGGCTGGCCGAGCTTTGATGGCCGAGCTATGTTGGCCGAGCTATGCTGAAGCTGGCCGAGGTTGAGGCTGGCCGAGCTATGCTGAAGCTGGCCGAGGCTGAGGCTGGCCGAGCTATGTTGGCCGAGCTATATTGGCGAGCTATGCTGAAGCTGGCCGAGGCTGAGGCTGGCCGAGCTATGATGGCCGAGCTATGTTGGCCGAGCTATGCTGAAGCTGGCCGAGGCTGAGGCTGAGGCTGGCCGAGCTATGTTGGCCGAGCTATGCTGAAGCTAGCCGAGGCTGAGGCTGGCCGAGCTATGATGGCCGAGCTATGTTGGCCGAGCTATGCTGAAGCTGGCCGAGGCTGAGGCTGAGGCTGGCCGAGCTATGATGGCCGAGCTATGTTGGCTAAGCTATGCTGAAGCTGGCTGAGGCTGAGGCTGGCCGAGCTATGTTGGCCGAGCTATGTTGGCCGAGCTATGCTGAAGATGGCCGAGGCTGAGACTGGCCGAGCTATGATGGCTGAGCTATGTTGACCGAGCTATGCTGAACCTGGCTGATGCTGAGGTTGGCTGAGCTATGTTGGAGTTGGCTTAAATGAGAGCGCCAAGGCATGGCTCGACCTAAATGAAGCGGGGCTTGAGTGCCGAGGCATGCTTTCTCCTTTCTTTTATTCCATTAAATGCTGGCCAAGTCATTATGACCGTTTCTGTACCATTAAATGCTCTAGCCTATTGACTTGACTGCAGGATATTAATGAGGGGGCCCTTGAGAGAACTCACGCACATAGCGTGGCCCTTTTTCCCTTTTGTTCTCATTCTTCATTATGACGAGACGCTTGTTGCTAGAATGTTGCGCCAGCAGGCCAGTTGGCAAACAGGCATTTGGATTGGGCTCGACCTTATCGCCAATATGAGCGATCAATAATGTAATGATGATTTTACCCCTCAACAAACAACATATCATAAAAACCGAGCATAATGAGGAGCTAGTCAGATGGGACAAGGGGCATCATCTTCACTTCCATATGGTTACTAGATTTTTTTTAAAAGAAAAGATATTGTCAAAATGTTTGGTAACACATCCCATGAATCTGAGCAAACAAAATCCCATGTAAATCATGAGATCGTTACGTACTTTCATCACTATCATGCACAGAAGATCACATAGAAAAAAATAAATAAATGAAAAAAAGAACTATGCATCAGTTACCAAGTCCATAAAAAGTTGACAGTGATTTTATGAGAGTTAATTGGAACAGATGCAATTCAAATTCCTTCTAACACAAATCTTTCTTTAAAGCATTTGCTAACTATTAAAATTTATAAAAGCTCACAGATCAATTATTTGCTCTTCAGAGGGGAAAAAAAAAGAAAGAATCTGAAGGTAAGCAAAGTCAACAATAACATACTTTGCAGAGAGATTTGAGCTCTAAAATGCAGTAAAAATAGAAAGAAGAAAATGTCATCAACATTGGAGATTAGAAGTTTTATCTATGAAGTAGCTGTTTTGCAAGGGTAAATGAAAAAAGCAGATCACATTATATGCAATAGGAGTAAGAATAATCAATAACGTATTTATGGATCAAGGGAATAATTAAGGGCCCATTTTGTACCATTGCTGTTTTTGTATTTTTTGTTTCCCTACAAATTAGTGAAATACTATATGGAGGTTGGCACTAGAGACGGCATATGCATGGAACTTCTGCCATTCCTGGTTGTGTGATTTTTTTAATTTACAATAAATTAAAAAATTATTGAAATTATCCATTAAACTTTATTAAAATTTTTCTTCCATTAAACTTTCTTGTAAAAGCCCGTAACGAGACCATAGTGTCTTCGTGTCAGGTTCAAAAGTCAACATGTCAGTCAACTCTTTGGGGATGTCGGTTGGCTAAGTTAGGCTTATGCTCGATCTTGGTCGGAGTTTAACTTTTGGCTAAACCTAGGCCGAGTCTGGGTTTACCTGTTGAACCAGCTCAGAGTAAACCTGGTTTGGTTTTATTGGCCCAACTTTAGGCCTCTCTAAGGTCTTGGATTGATTGGATCTTTGTGCTGTTAAGGCCGGTCCAGTCGATTGACATCCCTACCAACTGTAATTTCTTTTGGATAAGTTACTCAAAGCTGGCACAAAATTCTAATTTATTCTTTACAAACATAGTGTTGTCGTCAAGTCGCATTCCTCCAACGTCGAAAAATGAAGAGCCTCCTTCTCAACGGAGTTCCTGCAAAAAAGTTCTCGGGGACCAATTGCATCGGTGGGACCCTCCGATGCTCAAGTAAGCAACTCGGAAACAATGAAGAAAGAGCTAATGAAAAATAGCTCGAGAGCTTGAGTTCAGATCCTTTCCCTTGTTGTGAGCGAGGGTTCTTATACATGTTCGAAGATCCTTTTTTCACTTTTGGAAGGTGGTTAATTCAGAGACGTTATTGTCTGGTAGTGGACAGAGGACAGGGCTGACAAAGACGGATTGCAACCGACACTGAGCATGTCAGAGGTGTCCCACCCTACAAGCCCCCTGTCAAGCACAGCGCCACAGATGGCAAATGGGCTTAGTCACATCAGGCGTGTGCTGTTACGGGTAGTGACCACGCGTAGTTGCAGACGGTTAGTGGGCCACTTGGCAGCTGCAAGCGCTTAGTGGGCCACGTGGCAGTGTCAGGCGGCTCAAGGTAGTGGGGACCTGGAGTCTGAGGCCGAGGGGATCTGGAGTCCGAGGCCAAGGGGACTTGGGGTCCAAAGCTGAGGGGACCTGGGGTCCGAGGCTGAGGAGGCTTGAATCCAAGGCCGAGGGGACCTGGAGTCTGAGGCCGAGAGGACCGGAAGTCTGAGGTAGAGGGGACCCGAGGTCCGAGGCCGAGGGGACCTGGAGTTCGAGGCCGAGAGGATCTGGACTCTGAGGCCCCCTCAGCCTCGGCCTCCGAGATTGAGGGCCAACTCTAACGCGGCTCGATCAGCCATATCAGATGCCCCCTCACCCTGAGATGATGTGGGCCCACTCCCTGCTAGGCAAAAGGGGCGTAAAAACTTCCAGGTGGCTGATCTCGGTGCGTTTCCAATTATGGAGGGGCGCATGTTCTTGGGGACAACGATTTCTTAGCGCAGGTGACTTGGGGTGTCGTAGTGCCACCGCCCCTATCAATCGTCAGGTCTGTGGGAACCCTTCTCGAAATGGGGGAGTCCTTTCAGAACCTATGAAAAAGCAACCGCCATCATTGCCAGAGCCATCATTGCCATCATAATGCTGATATCACTGAAGCTTCGCGATTGGCTGAAGGCAGAATGCTCCGCATGCCGAGCACTTGTTGAGGTGACACCACCTATGGTGGGCGTCCACGTGATCGGCTGGGCTAGGCGGGACAATTCGAAACTGGTGTATAGCCGGGGGAAAGCTCTGAACTTGACATTCTCCTTCTGAGATCGTCTTCCTCCTCGAGCTCTCACCCTGTCCGTGCCTTCCTCCGAATCCCGCCGTTGTTGCTACTCTTCCCCCTTCACCGAGGTTAGTTCCTCCGATCATCCTGAGCTTCTCTCCCATGGCCTCTTCTCCATCTTGGTCTTCTTATGTCCCTTCCGAGGATCGGCTTTCATCCTCGCGATAGCAAACCTCCCCATCTCCTCCACCTACCTGGTCCTCTTCCTCTCCCTGCTTCGAGGACCTCGTTCCTCTGTTCCAGCGGCGAATCGCCGGCTGGGCTCCCGCTAGGGGTCGCCCAGCGGCCATCGGTCCCTCATCGAGGGTGGGGGCAGAATCCCCGAAAGGGGTCGCTTCCACCATCACCGGCCAAGAGTTAGCAAATATTAGGGCCCGTTACTAGATCCCAAGCAGCGTTCGGCTGTTCCTCCCTACCCCCGATGATAGGGTAATCTCTTCCTAGCCAAGTAGAGTTGTTGTCTACGAAGTGTCCCTTAGGATAGGTCTTCGCCTGCCGTACCATCCCTTCTTCAATAATCTCCTTGACCGATACTCTCTAACACCCGAGTAGTTGGTTCTGAATTTCATTTGGACTATCTGCGGCTTCATAGTGCTATGTCACCTCCTGGTTATAGAAGCTAGGGTTTCACTTTTCCGCTACCTCTACACCCTCGCCAATAGTCGGGCTGGTGGCTATTCCAGCCCAGACTCGGCCGAACCCTTAAACTAGGCCTGCCTTCATTTGTTAAGGGGTGGAAGACCTGCTTCTTTTTTGCTGACCTTGATGGGGTGAGGCCAAGGTGAGGAGACCATGACACAAGGCCGAACAGGGATCAGTCAGTGGCCCCAAGGGACAAGAAGGCGCTCGGGCAGCTGCTGATTGCCATGGTCCCCCGCTGTAATCAACTCTTGTTGGAGGAGAATCTCCGGCTCGTGGGCGTCTCCTCGAGCAGCGATGAGCAGCTGCAGGCCCCTCCCAATCTTTGATTTGTTTCTTTTTCCTCTTTTTTTTTGGTGCTCACACCTCGGCCATTGACTTGTGCAGTTATGAAGATACCGATTCACGTCGCAAGGAGAGCAATAGTGAAGAGGAAGAGAGCCCTCGAAGGCGTCGAGGGGCCGAGTGGGAGGCAGCGAATCTGAACTCCGAGCTGGTCCTCGGCACGGTCCCCCCCTCCCTTGGAGAGCAAGTCATAGGGGGATCGAGTGTCCAGCCCCACAATCGACCTTATGGCCGACACTCCCCTGAAGGGGGCGAGAGTTGAGGCGGTCACCGCACTGATAGAGCCCGCCATCTCGGTCGTCGAATTGATGCAGACAGAAGTAGGGCTGACCCCGGACAAGGGCCCATCCGCGGGGGAGCGGGTGAGTGGGGACCACCCAATGACAGTAGGGTCGTCGGTGGAGATGCCGTCAGCCTCTGGCACAGCACCTATGGCACTCGGACTCACCAAGACTACAGTGGGGGGCGAGGCAGAGGCAATCCCCTCCCGGCCTTCGGTGATGAACCACGGTGGTCGAACAAGCGGCTGATCTCCCAGATCTGCCTGCCCGAGTTTCAGGGGGAGCTCCATCGGCAGGGGGCCTTGGGCTTCTTCAAAAAAGCCTTCATGGCCCACATTTGGGTAAGTGCTCCACCTTACAAGAATTTAAGATTTGTGTGTATTGTGCTGACAATATCTTTGATGCAGTCGGTGAACTCCCTGGTCGCTATAAGGAAAGTTCTCGACCAAGGTGAGGTCGTCCTCTGTTAGGCCCAGCAGGAGGCTGCCAATGCCCGGACCTGAGCCGAGAGGGCAGAGGAAGCCTTGGAGGCGGTACAGACCGAACGGGCCAAAGAGCTCGAGGAGACCGAGCACCGGGTGACTGTCGAGGTCGAGCGCGCCCGGGTGGCCATGGAGCAGCTGGGAGCCGCCATGGGGGTCATCACCGCCAGAGACTTCCGAATCAACGCCCTCTCCATCGAAGTGAAAGCGGCCGAGGAGAGGGCCAAGAACACAGAGGAAGTGACAAGGATGGCCGACACCTGGGTAGCGGAGGGGGAGGCCACAGTTTGAAGGGCAAAGGAAGCGGTCACCGTCGCCGAAGAAAGGGCAGCAACCGCTGAGGTGAGGGCAATGGCTATCGAGAGGAGGTCCGTCAAAGCGGTGGATGACTTCCGAAAGTCCGCTAGCTTTGCGGATGAGTTGGCTGAGGCCTCCGCGACCTTTACCTCCAGGGCTTCCAGGACGGTAAGGAAAAGGTGGCTAAGGCCTTCGGCCTCTCGAGCATCGAGGGCATCGAGCTAGATGAGGAGCCTGAGGGGTCATCCGCGGCACCGAGGGTAGCTGACGATGAGTCCATGCCGGCCGAGCCCTGATCATTCGTACTTATATATTTTCTTTTTTTATTAAAGTCCAACTTGGTTGGCATTTTGTAAACATTCACCAAGTAATGAAAATGATTCTTTGAAAAATCCGAATACTTTGCTCTAAATACCTAGCTCAAAGTAGTCTCCTACTTAGGCCGTCTTTGTAGGACTCCCGAAAGGGCTGTATTGGCCCCAGTGGGGTAATTATATTCGTCTACTCATTGTGAGCAAGCCCACAACTTTGTTGCCGAGTGGGATCGGGTCCCTGGGGGAACATTGAGGCCGGCTTCAGAACTTTCCATCGTGAAAACTCATGGTCGGCCTCAAGGTGTCAGTCTCTCAATAGGTTCGTAACGCCTGTTGGTCCAGATAGCAACCCAAGAGGGGGGAGGGATGAATTGGGTTTTTCAAAAATTTAAACTCTTTTGAAAAATAAACCCCAGCGAAAATAAAACTTAGATTTGCACAGATTAAAATAGAATATGCACAAATAGATAGTTAAAGAAAATGAGACAATCACAGCAAACACAAAAGATTTTATAGTGGTTCGGTGTACCTACACCTACATCCACTCCAAAGTATCTCTTGGGTCCACACTATAATCAATCTGATTACAGCAGAGTTGTTTTGCAAGCTCACAACTCGAACTTGTTGTTTTTCCGGGTGCACAACGAACCCAACTGGTTTTTAAGGCTCACCAGCACAAAACCTAACACCACAAGCTAATGCTTGCGCAAGGCTAATAGCCTCAACTGAATCAATCACCAGATTGACCCAGCAAACAATATTTGTTTTACAAGATAAACAGCTCCTCCTATGAGCAAATATACAATAATAAAACAAGAATAAAAAGATAGGAATCAAAGCCTGATTTGCAGATCTTGGTGGCTTGCTCCTTCTCTTATTTTGAGTGGATCTTCCTTCAAGGTGCTCTTGAGACTCAGAAGATCAGAGAACTAGGGCTTGCTTCTTCCCTTGGGATTTCTTTGAAATAGAACAACAAAAGCTTGGAATCTCTCTCTTTTCTTTTGGGGAATCAGTATGATCTTTCCTTACGAGTTTTCCTCTTTTCTCTTTTGATTTTCTGATGGATTTCTAAGATTTCTCTCTATTATTTTTTTTTGTCTCTTTTCTTTTCGGATGCAACAAACCCTCTTCTTATAGATCCCGATTAATCCATAAATAGTTTAAAACTATCCGTTAGAAACAAGTGTAAGAAGGATTAGAACCAAAAATAGCAATAGCCGTTGGGATTAAAAAGATAAAGATAAAGTTTAGAGTCATTCTGATAGTTTTGGAGTCACGTCTGACATTCTGGAGTTGGCTCTAACTTTTCTGGAGTCGGCTCTAGTTCGAAAATCCCCAAATCGCTTGAACTGGAGTCATTTCTAACTTTTCTGGGGTCGACACAAAAATCTTCTGGAGTCGACTCTAACAGTCCGGGAGTCGACTCTAAGTCATGGCCAGAAAAACCATCGTTCTATCTTTTCTGTTGGAGTCAGCTCTAACAGTCCTGGAGTCGACTCTAAGTCCGTGCCATTTTTTGGAGTCGACTCTGCGATTCCATGTGTCGACTCTAATGTCTGAAATCTTACCTTGACATTAGATTCAAACCAGAACTTGATTTGACTCATGATTTTGATTATTAAATCGACTTATAAGTTGTAAAACTCAATCAAAATCATTAGTAACTTCAAATGTTATACTCAAATAGTTTTGTTAATCATCAAAATCAATAATTGGGTCAACAATCTCTCCCTTTTTGATGATGACAAAAACTTTGAGTATATGCATTAAAAATTCATTTGAATTAAGAATTATAGACATTGTTAAAGCTTTAAAACTTCCTAACAGAGAATTTGATGCCAATTTTCAAAATGAATCAAAAAAGATACATGAGTCCTATTATAAACATCAATCAAGATGACTTAACTTTACGTAGGAAATTATTAAGCTCTCCCTGCATTAAATAACTCCCCCTATGTAAATAAACTGAAATTGATTGATACAAATTGATTAGAATTTATAAATCTCAAAATTTCTCTCTCCCTTTTTGATATGCCAAAAGATTGAAATCTTATATTCCTTATATTCTTTCATGCTTATTTCTTTTATGCATATACAATTTTCTCTCCTCCTTTTTTGTTATCAGCAATAAGGTGAATTTAAAAAAATAAAGAAGGTTATCAGAGCGAGGTTGTTGGTTCATTTAATCATGGTAATTGGATCTCATAGACAAATTTGCAATAAAAGGATAATTGTATTTCAATGCAAGATTCATTACATGTGTCAATTCAAGTACATTCTTAGAAAAGTAACATATTCAAGTATATAATTCCTAGATACATGCTATCAAAGCAAGAAAGCAAGAAATCCTAAGATACAACCTAGGATAAGATAGGGTATCAAGATCAAACATGCTTGTAAACTATTTTCTTCAAATGTCCAATCATTTCCATGATTTCATCTTTTTGGTCTTTCTTAAATTTTTCAAGACAAGCTTCAACTTGAGCGACAGCAATATCAAGATCTTTCTTCAACTGACCAGTAGCATCTAAATAGACTCTTGATCCATCTGCTATTCCTTCTAGTCTTTCAAATATCTTTTGAAGCTCAGATGACATGGCATTCACTGATTTATCCAAAGTGGAAACTATCATGTCAAGCTTAGCAGATATCAATTTCATTTCACTTCTCATATCCGAATCATGCTCAGTCAGTAAGGCTCTGAGCTGATCAAGCTGCTCCTCTGAAAATCTTCCAGATACCAAGGCTGACTGATGTGGAGGTGAAGGATGAGTGCTCGGTCCAGCCTCTGAAGGTCCAGCAGTAGATGGTCCAGGGACATCCTCATCTCTGGCCTCCTCAGTTCTGGCTTTTTTCCTTTCCTTTGCCACTGACCATTTACTTTCTGAATCCCATTCTATGAATAGTGGAGATGCTGTAGTAGTCAGTATGTCTGAGATTCCTTTGCAGTTCATTCTCCATTATCTTCACTCCATAGCTTCTGAATATTAGTGTAAGAACCATACCATATGGCAGTGTAGATCTTTTCTTTGTAGCAGCCTCTGCCACATAACCAATCATCATTCCGGTCAAATTTACTGGTTGACCAGTGATGATACAGTCCATCATAAGAATGTCTCGCTCTGAGACATACTCAAATCTTCCAATCTTAGGAAATAGGATTCTCCCACAAATATTATGAAGTAATCGAAGTTCCAGGTTGAGTTGATTTGCCATTACCTCTTCAAAGTCAGAAACTTCTCTCCCAAGCATCCTTGACAGGGCTCCACCTCTGTCATCATGCTGACATACAGTCAAACCAACAGTGGGCATCTCCAAAAGATTTCCTAGCAACTCTGTAGTGATTACCACTTTGGTTCCACGCACAAAACTCACAAGACCTCCTTCCCCTCTACATAAATTACTGTAGAATTCTTTCATGAGGGCAGGGTAGGTCGGAACATCTAGTGAGCAAAATTTTTCCCAACCCATCTCTTTTATTTGACTTCCTATGGAAAAACCTTTCGATTCAAATAGGTTAAAATCTACCTTCCTTCCTGTAGTGATAACCTTTCCAGCTAACAAGTCGACGCGGGAGGATGATGGAGAAGCTTCCGGAGTGGAAGAAGAGGAGGACGAAGAACTGGAAGAAGATTCATTCTTGGTTCTTCGAACGGAACATCTCCCGGTAGGAACGGCCACGTCAAACACAGATCCTCGCCTTTTGGGAGCCATTGGAGATCAATGGAAGTTGGAATCAAGGATATTGAAGAGTTTTGAAAAGTTTGGAGTGCTTTGGAGAAGGATTTGAAAGGGATTGAAAAAGGGTTGAGTCGTTAGAAGTGTTGACTCTGCCCTAATAAAGTGACGATTTTTCACTTAGAGTCGACTCTCGCAAAGTGAGGTGTTGGCTCCGAACAAAAAATCAGTCAGCGCTCGAATTAGAGTCGGCTCTGCAGAAGCCGAGTCAGCTCTAATGAGCAGACAGAAAGCTCTAAAGAAAAGGTGTCGACTCCAAAATTGAGGGTGTCGACTCCACAATAGTTTCAGTAAAAAAATGAATTTCAAGGATCTGAAACTAATCAAATTGATCATCAAACTCTAGATAAGTGTTCCTAAATCAATTGGGAAACAATGAATCAATTTTCTAGATAAATTTCCTTATTGGACATAGAGGATTTTCAAGAAATAATGAAGTCTAGATAGTTATTGTTCTTAAGAGTTTCAGAAAATCATTCTAAAGGGTCACAAACTCCTAATTCTCCTCTAAGATAACAAAATCGTTCCTCACTCAAAGGTTTGGTAAAAATATCAGCCAATTGATCATTAGTATTAACATATTCAAGACAAACATCTTTGTTAGTTACATGTTCTCTAATAAAGTGATGTCTAATTTCTATGTGTTTAGTTCTTGAATGTTGAATTGGATTCTTAGTTAGATTAATGGCACTAGTATTATCACATTTAATAGGAATTTTATCATGTGTGTTACCATAATCTTCAAGTTGTCGCTTAATCCAAAGGATTTGAGCACAGCAACTTCCAGCTGCAACATACTCTGCCTCAGCAGTGGATAATGCAACCAATTTTGCTTCTTGCTAAACCAAGAGATTAAGTTACTTCCTAAAAGTTGGCATGCCCCACTTGTACTCTTTCTATCTAATTTACAACCAGCATAGTCAGAATCAGAATAAGCAATCAATTTTAAGGTTGAGTCTCTAGAATACCATAATCCTACATTTTTAGTTCCATTTAAGTATCTAAAGATTCTTTTAACAGCAAATAAATGTGATTCCTTAGGATTAGATTGATATCTTGCACATAGACAAACAGAAAACATAATATCTGGCCTACTTGCAGTTAGGTAAAGAAGCGATCCGATCATACCTCTGTAATGCTTCTGATCTACTTTCTTACCTTCTTCATTCTTGTCCAGCTTGCATGAAGGACTCATTGGCGTACCAAGAGGTTTAGCAGATTCCATACCAAACTTCTTGAGTATTTCCTTTGTGTACTTTGTTTGGTTAATGAAAATCCCCGCTTTCTCTTGTTTGATATGAAGTCCAAGGAAGAAGTTTAGTTCTCCCATCATGCTCATCTCGAATTCTCCTTGCATTAACTTAGCAAATTCTTGGCAAAGGAGATTGTTAGTAGCACCAAATATAATGTCATCAACGTAAATTTGAACAATTAATAAATGCTTTTCTTTTCTTTTTAAAAACAAGGTTTTATCAACATTTCCTCTGGAAAAGTCATTTTTAATTAAAAATTTACTTAATCTATCCTACCAAGCTCTAGGTGCTTGCTTTAAACCATAAAGTGCTTTGTGCAATTTAAAAACGTGATTTGGAAATTCATGATCTTCAAAACCAGGAGGTTGTTCAACATAAACTTCCTCATTTATAAAACCATTTAAAAATGCACTTTTAACATCCATTTGAAATAGGTTGAAATTCATATGACATGCAAATGCAAGTAGTAGCCTAATGGCTTCTAATCTAGCAACAGGTGCAAAAGTTTCATCAAAATCTATACCTTCTTCCTGATTATATCCTTTTGCAACTAATCTAGCCTTATTTCTAATTACCAATCCATTTTCATCCAATTTATTTCTAAAAACCCATTTAGATTCTATTATAGGGTGATTTCTAGGTCTGTCTACTAGGGTCCAAACTTGGTTCCTAGTGAATTGATTTAACTCTTCCTGCATTGCTAACATCCAATAACTATCTTTCTCAGCTTCCTCTATAGTTTTAGGTTCTATATGAGATACAAATGCAAGATGATTATTGATATTTCTCATTGATGATCTAGTCCTTACACCTTGAGATGGATCACCTATGATTAGGTCCTTAGGATGACCATAAGCATATCTCCAATATCTAGGTAGATCTTTATCATTATGAGCAATATCAATACCATCATTCCTTAGGTGAGTCATCATCCTTAGCTTCAGGTTCTTGATCTGAAGATACATTTAATTTTTCAATACCTCTTTCAATCAAAGATGTATCTTTCTCATCATCAATTTTATCTGAACTTGATGCTAAAGACTCATCAAACACTATATGAATGGATTCTTCTACAACTAAGCTTCTCTTATTAAATACTCTATATGCCTTGCTAGATGTAGAATATCCCAGGAAAATACCTTCATCAGACTTTACATCAAACTTCCCAAGATTATCCTTACCATTGTTATGAATAAAACATTTACAACCAAATGCATGAAAATAACCTAAATTTGGTTTCCTATTATGCCATAGTTCATAGGGAGTCTTCTTAAGGATAGGTCTAATCAGGGCTCTATTTAGGATGTAACATGCTGTGTTTATAGCTTTCGCCCAAAAATATTTTGAAAGTTGGCTTTCACATAGCATGGTACGGGCCATGTCTTCTAAAGTCCTATTCTTTCTTTCTACAACTCCATTTTGTTGCGGTGTTCTAGGTGCTGAAAAGTTATGATGTATGCCTTTTTCAAAACAGAATTTTTCAAATAAGTGATTTTCAAATTCAGTTCCATGATCACTTCTAATAGACACTATGGTAGTGTTTTTCTCATTTGTGACTTTCTTAACAAATTTCAGGAATATTGAGAAAGTCTCATCTTTGTGAGCCAAAAATATTACCCAAGTAAATCTAGAGTAATCATCTACTATCACTAGACCATATTTCTTTCCTTCTAGACTTGTGGTTCTAGTAGGTCCAAAAAGGTCCATGTGTAGTAGCTCTAGTGGCCTAGTAGTTGAAACAATATTTTTAGATTTGAAAGAAGTTCTTATTTGCTTTCTAAATTGACATGTATCACATATTCGATTATTTTCAAAATTTAAGCTAGGAATACCTTTAACTAGATCCATTTTTAATAGTTTAGAAATTAAGTGTGTGCTTGCAAGACCTAATCTACGGTGCCATAGCCAACCAATCTCATTCATCTTAGCATTATTAGCAACTAAGCAATGATTACTTGAAGATAAATTACTCAAATCAATTAAGTACACATTGCCATAACGTTTACCAACAAGAATAATGCTGTTATCAATGGGATTAGTAACAGTGCAAACAGAAGCTTCAAAGGAAACTTTGAAACCTTTGTCACACAGTTGGCTAATACTTATCAAATTATGTTTAAGTCCATCGACATATAAAACATTATCAATATGAGTAGATGGAGTAATTTGAATCTTACCAATACCCATGATATGGCCTTGACCATTATCACCAAAAGTAACTACTCCACCTCTTTTTGATTCAAGGGTGATGAATTGATCTTTGTCACCCGTCATGTGTCTTGAGCAACCACTATCCAGGTACCATTTTCTTTTCAGTCTGATGGCTGCAAGACACTCCTGCAAAATTCATGTCTTAATTTTAGGTACCCAAGCCTTCTTGGGTCCTTCATGGTTAGATGCATTAAATATTGTTCCTTTGGGAACCCAAATCATCTTTCTCTTATTGTGGAGATTTACACATATAAGATTTATGTCCTTTGTTTCCATATTTAAAACAAGTAATATTTGATGATTTTTCAGCATGTATAAAAATATTTTTCAAAGATTTTTGCTTTTTAAGTGGATTATATCCCAATCCAGCTTTATCAAAGACAGCTTTTTGATTGTCCAAAATCATATTAAGTTTGATAGAGCTTAATGTAAATTTATCAACTATAGGTTTAAGTCTATCAACCTCATTTTTCAAGCTTTCATTTTCTTTTATCAAAACTTCTTTTTCTGCAACATGCTTTTCATTTTCTAAGGATAGTTTTTGCATTTGATTTTTCAGATCTTTGTTCTTTGAACTTAAGTTTGCAAAATCATCCATTAATTCATAAAAAGCACTATGCAATTCATCCAAAGTAAAATTATCTAGAAAACTCAAACTTACCTCATCATTGTCCGTCATGAAGCATAGATTGGCCATTTCACTCTTTTCTTCCTCTTCGGAACTTGAGCTTTTCGAATCACTCTATGTGGCCATCATTGCCTTCTTTTTGAATTTAGGATGCCTTTCTTTAGTTATGGGCATTCAGATTTAAAATGATCCAGCTTTTTACATTCAAAACAAATAACTTCTTTTTCTTTGCCCTTGTCCTCATCTTTTCTTCCAAAGGGCTTTTTCTTTTCAAACTTCTTCTTCCTCATGAATTTTTTAAATTTCCTTGTGATGAGTTCCATGTCCTCATCATCACTTTCATCTTCAGATTCATGAGGCTCTTCCATATATTCAGAAATCTTAAGAGCCATAGTCTTCTTCTTCTTTGACTCATCATCATCAATATGTTGCTTAATTTGAAGCTCATGTGTCATCAAGGATCCCTATAATTCTTCTAGGGGTAGGATACTTAGATCTTTTGCCTCTTGTATTGCAGTCACTTTAGCTTCCCAAGTCCTAGGCAAAGAACGTAAAACCTTCCTCACAAGATCAAAATTATCATAAGATTTACCAAGGCTTTTTAAACCATTAACTATATCAGTAAATCTTGTAAACATATCAGTAATAGATTCATATGCATCCATCTTAAACAATTCATACTTATGAACTAGCATGTTAATCTTTGATTTCTTGACTTGATTTGTTCCCTCATGGGTAACCTCAAGTCTATCCCAGATTTCTTAGCAGAAATGCAAATAGATATACGATTGAATTCATTTGCGTCCAATGAGCAGTATAAAACATTCATTGCTTTGGCATTAAGTTGTGCCAATTTTTTATCATGTTTGTCCCATTCATTTCCGGTTTAGGAATCTCCATGCCATTTACTCTAGCAGTGGGTGTGTGTGGTCCATTGACTATAATGCTCCATAGATCATAGTCAAGTGCTTGAATAAAAATTTTCATTCTAGCTTTCCAATAACCATAGTTTAATCCATTAAACAAGGGTGGTCTATTTGTAGATTGACCTTCGGAAAAAGATGAACCAGCTTGAGTTGCCATGTGGATCTTTGACTCTTGATCGTTAGATCAAATCAAATGAGCACTAGCTTTGATACCAATTGTTGGTCCAGATAGCAACCCAAGAGGGGGGGGGGGTGAATTGGGTTTTTCAAAAATTTAAACTCTTTTGAAAAATAAACCCCAGCGGAAATAAAACTTAGATTTGCACAGATTAAAATAGAATATGCACAAATATATAGTTAAAGAAAATGAGATAATCATGGCAAACATAGGAGATTTTATAGTGGTTTGGTGTACCTACACCTACATCCACTCCCAAGTATCTCTTGGGTCCACACTATAATCAATCTGATTACAGCAGAGTTGTTTTGCAAGCTCACAACTTGAACTTATTGTTTTCCCGGGTGCACAATGAACCCAACTGGTTTTCAAGGCTCACCAGCACAAAACCTAACACCACAAGCTAATGCTTGCACAAGGCTAACAGCCTCAACTGAATCAATCACCAGATTGACCCAGCAAACAATATTTATTTTACAAGATAAAAGCTCCTCCTATGAGCAAATATAAAATAATGAAACAAGAAAAAAAAGATAGGAATCAAAGCCTGATTTGCAGATCTTAGTGGCTAGCTCCTTCTCTTCTTTTGAGTGGATCTTCCTTTAAGGTGCTCTTGAGACTCAGAAGATCAGAGAACTAGGGCTTGCTTCGTCCCTTGGGATTTCTTCGAAATAGAACAACAAAAGCTTGGAATCTCTCTCTTTTCTTTTGGGGAATCAGTATGATATTTCCTTACGAGTTTTCCCTCTTTTCTCTTTTGATTTTCTGATGGATTTCTAAGATTTCTCTCTATTCTTTTCTTTTTGTCTCTTTTCTTTTCGGATGCAGCAAACCCTCTTCTTATAGATCCCGATTAATCCATAAATAGTTTAAAACTATCCGTTAGAAACAAGTGTAAGAAGAATTAGAACCAAAAATAGCAATAGCCATTGGTATTAAAAAATAAAGATAAAGTTTAGAATCGTTCTGATAGTTCTGGAGTCACGTCTGACATTCTGGAGTCGGCTCTAACTTTTCTGGAGTCGGCTCTAGTTCGAAAATCCCCAAATCGCTTGAACTGGAGTTGTCTCTAACTTTTCTGGGGTCGACATAAAAATCTTCTGGAGTCGACTCTAACAATCCGGGAGTCGACTCTAAGTCGTGGCCAGAAAAACCATCGTTCTGTCTTTTCTGTTGGAGTCGGCTCTAACAGTCCTGGAGTCGACTCTAATGTCTAAAATCTACCCTTGACATTAGATTCGAACCAGAACTTGATTTGACTCATGATTTTGATTATTAAATCGACTTATAAGCTGTAAAACTCAATCAAAATCATTAGTAACTTCAAATGTTATACTCAAATAGTTTTGTTAATCATCAAAATCAAAAATTGGGTCAACAACGCCGATCGGTCACCAAGACTTCAGGGTTGGCCAGGGTCAGTCCTCAGGTGCCAAGTCGACCTCGGGCCTCTAGCGCTGACCGAAGTTGGGCTTTGATGCCAAGTTGACCTCGGGCTTTCAGTGCCGACCTCGGGCATTGTTAACAAGAAAATAACATCCTATCTTCTTACATTCTATAATGGGTATTGTTAACTGTGCCCGAGGGCACTCATTCTGAGGCATTTAATATCCTCTTTATTTAACTTTTCACATAAAATAAGAGATTAAAAGAATAGACATTAAATGCAAGTTTAAAAGTAAGGCATCAAATGCATCTTTAAATATTTTTAAATTTTCATTTATTTTATGCCAAATAGGTGAGTAATAAATGCGAATGCCATGAGGGCGCTCGTTAACAAAATCTCTTTTCGTTTTTTTTAAGTATTACTTTTTTGAATAGCTAGATGAAGAGGTTTTAATATTGTTGAAATGATCAAAATCTTCATGATTTTTACTAAATAATTTTAAATAAAAATGATATAAGAAAAAAAAAAGAGAGGAAAATGGTAAAAAGGCAAGGGAACTATAGCGACACATGTTAGCATGGGCTATAGCTTGATAATGTTGCTACTTGTAGTAAGTTGCTTATCATACATCAATGCCGAGATGCAAGTCACAAAACGAAAGGAAATAGATCTTAAAGAGGGTGAACAAGCCTTTAGTCAAACGCATTAAAGTATGTAAATTCACTATTCTTTCATTTTTCCTTTTTTTAGTATTTTAAGTAAAAAATATTTTTTTTAAATTCATTTGAAGGCTGTTTTGGATAGATTAAAAAAAAGCTTTTTTTATAAAATATATTTCTTTAAAAATAAGAACTTTAAGATGGTCAAAATTTCTTTAGATTATTTTTTATTATTATCAATATTTTTAAAGGCATTTTCATCTGTTTGTGTGGTTTTGTCTCTCTTTTTTGATAGAGACGGGCGATCACACTAGTCTCGTGCGAGTCAGCCCAGAGATATCAGAGTACAAAATCTGCTTAAGAGCAGAGGGACAGGGATCACCATGTTTCTAACTCCAAAACCCCCCATGATAGGCCACAGCCGCCGCAGCCCAATCTGCCGCAGAATTAGCTTCCCGGTAGATGTAACGGATGCGGACGTTGTGAACACCTCGAAGAGCAGCATGAATATCGGTGAGAAGAGGGTTGCTGGGGATATGATCTCTAGAATCCGAGCGAAGCCACCGAATAACAAAGAGAGAATCCCCCTCAATAAACAGGCATGACACACGAAGCTGCCTCACAGCATGAGAGATACCAGCCTATGCTGCATAAAGCTCGGCCATGGGAACAGAAGAATCTAAGGAGCCAATACCTCCAGCCGCCAACAAGGCTCCATCCATCCCGCGGATAATAAATGCAGACCCAGCAAGTCTACCACGAATACTTCCATCAAAGTTGATCTTAACATACCCTGGAGGGGGGGCTCCCAAGAAATATAAACCGTCCGACGGTTCGCTGTCGAAACAGCAGGGGAGCCCCAGTGCCCAGGGTAGTAAGAAGCAGACCTGGTAGGGAGAAGTTCACTTTCAGCAACCATAGATCTAACCTTCCGCTCTAATCTGCAAGGGGAAGTAGTCTCATCAGAAAAAATACGCCGGTTCCGCATAAGCCATATCTGATAAGCAGTAATAGCCCATAGGGCACTGCGCTGTCTAGTGGTCCTCCGAAGAGCATCAAGGAATGGGGAACATGAGGAACCAGTAGCATCCACTCTGCAATCATAACTCATCCTCGTCCAAATCCCGCTCAAAGTGGGGCAAGTGAAAATGGCATGATCAATAGTCTCCTCCTCCTGCCCACACAGCGGACACGTGGCCTCTATATGAAGACCCCTTCTCGACAACTGAGAGCAGGAAGGTAGACAGTCCCACAAAAGCTTCCATATGAATAATTGGACCCAGGATGAACAGAAAGCTTCCATATCCAATTCGCATCCCGCGACTTCTGGGGCTGAGGTCTAAATATCTCAATAAGGTCCAAAGTGGGGGCCCTGGAAAGACAAGATCTCCTCCACAATCTCATATCAGGAATGTGTCCAGCTGTGAGAGGAATAGAAAGGATCCGTCGAGCAAGCTCCTCCCCAAATAAACTAATCACCATAGGGGTATCCCAAGATGAAAGATCTTGGGTGATGAGATCCTGCACTCGCATATGATGTGGAATATTCATACTAATAAAAGACGGCCAACGAGAGAGGGGGAGATCAGCGATCCATCGATCCTGAACAACGTCGACCGAGGAGCCATCACCAATCATCCATGATATATTGCCCAGAATAGCCGAAGCATGAAGACAAACCTCCTTCCAAAAGAAAGAATGGCGACGAATAGTAGGAATATCCAAAGAAGGAGAGTAGTCACCATAACGAGCTCGCATAAAGGAGCTCCAGAAACAGTGAGGATCAAGGATGAACCTCGAAGCATGTCTCGCCAGCAAAGCATCTCTCCTGACCAGCAAGGATCGAATACCAAGACCGCCATCATGCAAAGGCATGCAAATCAAATCCTAAGCCTGAAGATGAATTCCATGCCCATCTTGCATAGAAGCCCACAGAAAATCCCTGAAGTATCGCTCTATCCTTCGTAAACAAGTAATAGGGACCACAACATTAGAGAGAAGATGCATAGGAAGGGACGTAAGGACAGAGCGGATGAGAGTGATCCTGGCCATCATGGATAAACCGGTGACCTGCCAACCATCAGTCCTATCCCGAATGCATCGCTTAAAGATAGTGAAATCCCTGATGCGCGGACGCCTCCCCAACACTGGGACTCCCAAATAAGACAGACCAGAAGACTTAGTAAAGATACCCAGAGTATGGTGAATAGCTTCCTTGGTAGACCTAGAGGTCTTGGGGCTGAAGCAAATAGTGGACTTCTCTAAATTGATCTTCTGCCCCGAAGCACGACAGTAGCCCTGAATGATAGAGGCATAACTAGCAGCATTATGAGGAGACGCCTGTCCCAGAAGAATATAGTCATCAGCAAAAAGAAGGTGAGAGACAGGAGGTCCCAAAGGGCCAACCAAAAAAGGAACTATACGACAATCCTGCTGAGCCTGATGAAGAGCACGAGAGAGATCGTCCGTAGACAGAACAAACAGGAACGGGGATAAAGGACAGCCCTATCTCAGACCCACAGTAGAATGGAAGGACCGCGTCTGAGTTCCATTAACCAGGAGAGAGAAAGAAGGCTTCTGGATACAAGCCATGATCCAATCAATAAACAGGTCGTGAAAACCGAACTCAATCAGAGTGCGATGCAAGAAAACCCAGCTCAACCTGTCATAGGCACGTTCCATATCCAGCTTGACTGCCATAAGACTCTGCCTGGCCGAGGCTCTCTGAAGATCATGCATAAACTCCTGCGCAATAATAACATTATCGGAGATGCTTCGACCTTTAATAAAAGCCCCTTGCTCAGGAGATATGAGCTGAGGAATCACCAGCTGCAACCGAGAAACAAGAAGGCGGGCACATACCTTGTAAAGAGTAGTACACAGACTAATCGATCTAAAGTGATGAGGGGACGAGGCATCAGGACGCTTCGGCACAAGAGTGACAAGAGTGTGATTCCAAACAGAAGGAATGGATTTGGAAAGAAAAGCACTCTGAATAGCCTGAGTAACCTCCGCACCAACAATGTCCCAGTAATGTCGAAGAATAAAGGCAGAAATCCATCAGGCCCAGGTGGCTTATCAGGCCCGAGTTCCCATAAAGCCATACGAATCTCCTCATCAGTGATTGCCCTGGTCAAGAGATCATTATGGCAATCAGTGACCTTCTTAGAAGGGGAACCCGGAACACAGGATCCCCAACTCCAGAAGACTCGGTCCACCTAGATTGAAAGAACTGAAAGAGCTGATCCTGGATAACAGCAAAATCGTCCTGAGCATTGCCCTCCTCATCAACTAATCTCCGAATTCTGTTAGCTGCCCGACGCTTCAATGTAGCCTGATGGAAGAACCTCATGTTACGGTCACCTTCTTTGATCCAATAAACCCTTGATCGCTGTCTCCAATAGGCCTCCTGCTGCATAAGAAGGGAGTGGTGGAGATCAAGCTTAGAGCGAAGGGAGGAAAGGTCAAGAGCAGATAGATAACCATCCCGGTCCTCCCTCGCTTGGATAAGGGCAATATCAGCTTCAGCTTGCTCAATCTGTCTAACTAGATGGCCAACCTCCACTCTATTCCATCTAGAAAGCCTACGCCTGACCAGCTCCAACCGTCTAGAAAGACGGTAAATAGCATTGCCTCTCATAGGTAAATGCCAGACCTGGGATATGATAGCTCGGGCCGAAGGGTAGAACGTCCAGAATTGCTCAAATCTAAACTGTCACTGCTGATGGATAACCGAATCAGTGGAAATCAAAATGGGACAGTGATCAGACGCAATTCTAGATAGGTGGGTGACAGTAGCAGAGGGAAACAACTGAGTCCACTGAGTAGTAGCCAACGCTCTATCCAGCCTTTTCCAAACGCGAGCCGAGCCCTGGCGGTTGTTGCACCAGGTGAACTGGGGTCCAGAGAATCCCAGATCCAACAAGCTAGCAGAAGAGATAAATGCTCTAAACTCTGAGATGTCTGCTGATTCCATGACTGTCTGCCTCCTTTCTTTTCATTAGCAGCAACAATACAATTAAAGTCCCCAGCCATAATAGACGGAATACCCTGATGAAGGAGGGAGAGAATCTCCGCCCAAAGAACACGCCTTTCTCTATAATCAGTGCTGGCATAAATCCCCGAGAGGAGCCATGGGTCAGAAGACCCTTCCGATACAAGAAGAGCCACCTGCTGATTACACTGATGAAAGGCGTTAACTGACACCGAAGAGTGGCGCCAAAAAGCCACAATCCCTCCGGATAGGCCCTCAGCCTCCACAGCATACGAAGACCACGTCCTGGCAGCCTGTCTCCGGAATTGGACCAGGCTATCTCCCGATAAACGAGTTTCCGTAAGGATACATATATCAAAATTATGAATTTGTAGTAGACGACCAAAAGAGGATCGAAAAGACGGTTTTCGAGCTCCTCTGACATTCCATATAAGGATTTTCATTTACAATTGTGGGGAGGGGTGGAGGCCACCCTGGTTATCCAGCATAACTGAGTCAGAGCTTTGCTTCGGATGCAGGGTGCCGCCCACTTCCGCCTGCATAGCACAATCCATCGTAAGATTATCAGCCCGTTGAGCAACTGCCTCCGATACATTATCAGCTGCCCGAGGTCCATCAACAGGGAGGCCAGAGATGGCCGACTGACCATGAATTGCCAATTTAAGGCAAGGTAGTGCCAATACCTTGTTGCAGTTCACATCCTGTAAGGATTGGCCCTCACTCCCAGTTCCGACTGAAACCTGGCCAGAGGAACCCTTATGAGGCATGCATACAATAGAGGAAAGAACCTGATCTGGGTTCAGATTGGCATTCAGGTGAACCTTTCCCTTAGCCCCTTTTCCCCCAGAAGCAGCGCCTTTACCCTTCCGGTTAGCAAATTGCGAAGACTTCCGCAAAGGATGGGACTCCTCCAGCCTGGCGCGCTTGGAAGGACCTGGATTGGCATCTATCCGGGCAGAAGGAGAACCTTCCAAACTAACTGCACCCAGAAGAGCAAATGGATTGTTGGAGTTAGTCTTATGGAGCACATAAAGCTGAAGTTCAGACTCATCTTTCTGAACTTCAGTCTTCTCGGATGCCACGGCTCCCTTAAACAACACAGACGCCTTACTCCCAGAAACCGCACGGACCCCTTACTACTGAAACCGGCACGCCCACTAATTCACTGCAACCCTCAGACGAAGGTCCATGCCCCTTCTTCATTCTGGCTAGAAGGGAACCAGGAGCCATCACCTCGCTGGCAGAGGACAGGCCGGCCTTGGAGGATTTCCGACGAGCAATCTTGGCAGGAGACAGCCAGCCCTCGGCCACCAAATCCGACTTCGCAGCTTCGGATGAGGGAGACTCAGAGGCAGCTTGGGAGGCCCCCGAAGGTGTTGAAGATTTCCTCAGCTCCATACCCGGCGGTCGACGGCGACGGGAGACCGTCATCCAAGGGCCGAAGCTTGGCCCAGCCGAAGGCTGCTCCGCCGCCATAGCCGGGGAAGACAGAGAGCATGGTCCGTTGAGATGGATCGAGCCGCAACAAGAATAGATCCCTTCCATATTTTCATACTGAAACTGTTGCCAAAAGGGGGCACACGAGCCCTGAACTCTGACACCCGGTCGGAGGGGACGCCGGAGATCCACCCGTATGCAGGCTCTGGCGAAAGCCCCTCTAGAAAGCTGGCGAGTGGCAGAGTCAATGCACAGGAGCTCACCTGCTGGCTCCAGAATTTCTCTCAGAACAACTTTAGACCAGAACTCAAGAGGGAGTGAGGGCATCCTCACCCAGAGAAGGGCAGAGGACACTACATCCATCGCCGGAACAAACTCCGGACGCCATTCTTCCATAGCAGCAGGCTGCCCGTTGATCACCTATGGACGTCGAAGCACCAAATCCTTCGACTCGTAGCCTCGAATCGGAATACGTGGCATCGATGAGCAAGGCTAACCGGATGAATAGCTCCAGATATGCCAGCCCACCGGAATTCTCTGATGAAGGCATCCGGCGGAACCCACCTCTGGAATGTTCGGGCCAGGATGGCCTTTTCCTTCCAACAGTTGATAGACTCCTCCAATGCCGCTGAAGGAATGCGAACCACCTCCGGGAAGCGGCCCTCCAGCTCAGCAATCTCCACCGGAGATGGGGAAGACGATACCCACATATAGCCGGACGCCTGACCTCTGTTCCACGGCTTCAGGGCAGCAGAATCTCCGATCGAAGCCATTGAGGAAGGAGGAAACAAGCAGGACAAAAACCCAGATGAGACGGATCACCGGAACAGTCTGACTCGCCGGAGATTAGGCAAGAACCACCATGGATGCAAATCTTAAAGCAGCCATAAAACCAGGCCCGGAGCTTTTTCTCATATCAAAACTATATATACTCTCGAGATTAAAATATAATTGTATTAGTGTGAAACAAACGCATGTATCCAAGTAAAAGAATTCGCCGGGCTCGGGAGCTCACCGCGAGTTGCCGCCAGCCACGAAAAATATAATTTCAAACATAAATATTTTAATATTTACCGACTACATAAATTAGCGTACTTCATTGCTGATATGGATCCAATCATTGCTTTTGATGCAAACTTCTTAAAACATGAGATGATGGGCATATGTTCTTGCTATAAATTATAATTCAAATTAGAACCTCAAATCATGCCATTAGACATAATAAATTGAAAAGAATTAACTGACGCATGCCACGATTCAGATATGCCAAAATAAAGAGAAGAATTCTTTTAAACTTAGCTATTTCAGCCGATTTTCTACCGCAATCTAAAATGAAAATTTTTTGATGCAATTCTTGAATGGTTTTTTTTTTTTTTACAGGGAAGCAATCACACCACTCTGGTGCGAGTCAAACCCGAAAGATCAGAATATAAAATTTGCTGCAAAATGACAGGGCAAGGAACATCGACCAAACCCACTGGCCGAGATGGCGAGCAACGGTGAAAGCGACCCAATCGGCCGCAGCATTGGCTTCACGATAAATATGATGAATCTCAAAGGCACATGTAGCCTAAAGAGAGATAATGATATCCCTGATCAGAGAATTCAGAAAAGAATAAGAATTCACATCTCGCCTAAGCCATCAGATAATCGTTAGGTAGTCTCCCTCAATAATTAACCGGCGATAGCCCAAATGTCTGACAGCATGAGTGATGCCAGTCCATGCAGCCTGAAGTTTTGCCATAGGGACCGAAATATCAATAGAGCTGTGATCCCTAGCCGCAAGTAACTGACCCTCAGACCCCAAATGACAAACCCAGATGCAGCTAAAAATACAAACTTCAGCTCAACTGGGTTATCAGGATACTGTTAGCTGTATTTAAATCGACATGACTAATGCCAGGTCGAGTGATGGATGTTGCTATATAATTTGATTGTAACTTGTTCGTTAAAGACGTCAGGAATTTAAAATTAAGTCCAACTTTTACATTTTATGATTTATATAAATCGACATGATCTATTTTTAACTTATCTATTTTGAAATTAAATTTTATTTCATATTTAAGTAATCTATTTAATAATAATTTAATTATAAAAACAACTGTATATTTATTTAATATAATTTAAATTATACATCGATCTATTTTCATCCATTAGATTTTATGATAAAATAATAAACCTAATAGTTAAAAATTAAAAATAATATAAAATTGAATAAATTAAATAAATTAAATAGAATATACTTAGATTTATTTATT
Organism: Calamus simplicifolius; assembly: GCA_900491605.1. Taxonomy (NCBI): domain Eukaryota; kingdom Viridiplantae; phylum Streptophyta; class Magnoliopsida; order Arecales; family Arecaceae; genus Calamus; species Calamus simplicifolius. The sequence goes on along the minus strand of UESW01004855.1, from coordinate 505,796 downwards.
GTATTTTATGAATTAAATTATCTAATAATATATTTAATTATAAATTAATTTTGAGTTAATGAGTCAGTTGGAGATACGACACATCAATTAATAGAAACAATCTGGTTTTAATCTCACTACAAGAAAATACTGAAATAGCGACGCAAGTTTAGCGACGCATAATTGCGTCGCTAAATTGCGACCACTTTGCGACGCCTCTGTGACAACAAAATATTGCGACGCAATTAGCGACGCATTAGCGACTCAATTAACCAGAAAATCAAAAAAAATTAATATTTTAATATTGCGACGCAAATAATGCGTCACAATATTTTTAAATTAATTTTTTATAAAATTTAAATATCAGAAAAAAATATTGCGATGCAACTCAGTGCGTCGCAATGTTTTGAACAAAATTAAATATGTTAAATAGCGACGCATTAGCGACGCAATAAAATAGAAAATTAAGAAATTATTTTTAATTTAGCGACGCACCAATTGCGTCGCAAATAATTTAAATGAAATTAAATTTTATAAAATTTAAATATCAGAAAAAAATTACGACGCAACACAGTGCGTCGCAATGTTTTTAAAAGAATTAAATATATTAAATAGCGATGCATTAGCGATGCAATAAACAAGAAAATTAGAAAAATTATTTTTAATTTAGCGACGGATCAATTGCGTCGCAAATAATTTAAATAAAATTAAATTTTTAAAGTATAAATATTTAAAAAATATTGCGACGCATTTAGTGCATCACAATTTTGAAAAAAATTAAATATTTTAAATAGCGACGCATTAGCGACGCAAGAAACCAGAAAATAAATTAAAATTATTTTTTAATTTAGCGACGCAATAAATGTGTCGCAATTATTTTAAATAAAATTAAATTTTATAAAGTATAAATATGAGAAAAAATAATTGCGACGTAACACAGTGCGTTGCAATGTTTTTAAAAAATTAATTATGTTAAATAGCGACGCATTAGCGACGTAATGAACCAAAAATTATAATAATTAAAATTAATTTTTTATATAATATAATTATCATATTAAAAAATTACCATACCCTTTGCATCGTAATATATTTAAAAAAATTAATTATGTTAAATAGCGATCGGTCCAAAATCGATCGTGGCCGATCGGAATAAGGGCTTGGATCGATCGCAACCGTTGGATCGTCACCGATCGAACCGATGCCACGGTCCGAGATTGGTCGTGGCCAATCGGGATCACGGCTTGGATCGATCGCAACCGTCGGATCATCGCCGATCTTGGACCGATCGCCACGGTCCGGGATCGGTCGTGGCCAATCGGGATCAGGGCTTGGATCGATCGCAATCGTCGGATCGTTGCCGATCGGACCGATCGCCATGGTCCGAGATCGGTCGTGGCCGATCAGGATCACGGCTTGGATCGATCGCAACCGTCGGATCATCGCCGATCTTGGACCGATCGCAACGGTCCGGGATCAGTCGTGGCCGATCGGGATCAGGGCTTGGATCGATTGCAACCGTCGGATCGTCGCCGATCTTGGACCGATCGCCACGGTCCGGGATCGGTCGTGGCCGATCGGGATCAGGGCTTGGATCGATCGCAACCGTCGGATCGTCGCCGATCTTGGACCGTTCGCAATGGTCCGGGATCGGTCGTGGCCGATCAGGATCAGGGCTTGGATCGATCGCAACCGTCGGATCGTAGCCGATCGGACCGATCGCCACGGTCCGAGATCGGTCGTGGCCGATCGGATCACGGCTTGGATCGATTGGAACCGTCGGATCGCCAGCGATCTTGGACCGATCGCAACGGTCCGGGATCGGTCGTGGCCGATCGGGATAAGGGCTTGGATCGATCGCAACCGTCGGATCTTTGCCGATCGGACCAATTGCCACGGTCCGAGATCGGTCGTGGCCGATCGGGATCATGGCTTGGATTGATCGCAAATGTTGGATCGTTGCCGATCTGACCGATCGCCACGGTCCGAGATCAGTCGTGGCCGATCGGGATCAGGGCTTGGATCGATTGCAACCGTCGGATCGTCGCCGATCTTGGACCGATCGCCACGGTCCGAGATTGGTCGTGGCCGATCGGGATCACGGCTTGGATCGATCGCAACCGTCGGATCGTCGCCGATCTTGGACCGATCGCAACGGTCCGGGATTGGTCGTGGCCGATCGGGATCAGGGCTTGGATCGATCGCAACCGTCGGATCGTCGCCGATCGGACCGATCGCCACGGTCCGAGATCGTCGTGGCCGATCAGGATCACGGCTTGGATCGATTGGAACCGTCGGATCGCCAGCGATCTTGGACCGATCGCAACGGTCCGGGATCGGTCGTGGCCAATCGGGATCAGGGCTTGGATCGATCGCAACCATCGGATCTTTGCCGATCGGACCGATTGCCATGGTCCGAGATCGGTCATGGCCGATCGGGATCAGGGCTTGGATTGATCGCAAATGTCGGATCGTTGCCGATCGGACCGATCACCACGGTCCGAGATCAGTCGTGGCCGATCGGGATCAGGGCTTGGATCGATTGCTACCGTCGGATCGTCGCGATCTTGGACCGATCGCCACGGTCCGAGATTGGTCGTGGCCGATCGGGATCACGGCTTGGATCGATCGCAACCGTCGGATCGTCGCCGATCTTGGACCGATCGCAACAGTCCGGGATCGGTCGTGGCCGATCGGGATCAGGGCTTGGATCGATCGCAACCGTCGGATCATTGCCGATCGGACCGATCGCCATGGTCCGAGATCGGTCGTGGCCGATCGGGATCACGGCTTGGATCGATCGCAACTGTCGGATCTTTGCCGATCGGACCGATCGCAATGGTCCGGGATCGGTCGTGGCCGATCGGGATCAGGGCTTGGATCGATCACAACTGTCAGATCTTTGCCAATCGGACCAATCGCAACGGTCCGGGATCGTCGTGGCCGATCGGGATCAGGGCTTGGATCGATCGCAACCGGGATCTTCGCCGATCGGACCGATCGCCACGGTCTGAGATCGGTCGTGGCCGATCGGGATCACGGCTTGGATCGATTGGAACTGTCGGATCTCCAGTGATGTCGGACCGATCGCATCGGTCTGGAATCGGTCATGGCCGATCGGGATGAGGGCTTGGATCGATCGCAACCGTTGGATCGTCACCGATCGGACCGATCGCCACGGTCCGAGATCGATCATGGCCGATCGGGATCACAACTTGGATCGATCGCAACCGTCGGATCGTCGCCGATCTTGGACCGATCGCAACGGTCCGGGATCGGTCGTGGCCGATCGGGATCAGGGCTTGGATCGATCGCAACCGTCGGATCATCGCCGATCTTGGACCGATCGCAACGGTCCGGGATCGGTCGTGGCCGATCGGATCAGGGCTTGGATCGATCGCAACCGTTGGATCATCGCCGATCGGATCGATCGCCACGGTCCGAGATCGGTCATGGCCGATCGGGATCACGGCTTGGATCGATCGCAACCGTCGGATCGTCGCCGATCTTGGACCGATCGCAACGGTCCGGATCGGTCGTGGCCAATCGGGATCAGGGCTTGGATCGATCGCAACCGTCGGATCTTTGCCGATCGGACCGATCGCCACGGTCCGATCGTCGTGGCCGATCGGGATCAGGGCTTGGATCGATCGCAACCGTCGGATCTTTGCCGATCGGACCGATCGCAACGGTCCGGGATCGGTCGTGGCCGATCGGGATCATGGCTTGGATCGATCACAACCGTCGGATCACTTATAATTACTAAAAAAAAAGTTATTAAAAAGTTTTGAAAATTTTTTAAATTATTGCGACGCCGTAGCGACGCATTTTAGAAAAAAATATTAAACAAATATTGCGACGCAATGTATGCGTCGCAATATTTTTAGTCAATATAATTTTTATCAGTATTAATAAATAAAAAATATAATATTGCGACGCATAATTTGTCGCAATTATTTTTAAATAAATATATCTAATTAAAAATATTAAAAAATTATTGCGACGCAATAAGGCATCGCAATAATTATCATAAATTATTAATATTAACATTAATAAATAATTAAGAATTTTTGCGACTCCGTACGACTCATTTTAGGAAAAAATTAAACAAATATTGCGACGACACTTATGCGTCGCAATTATTTTAAGTTAAAAAAAAAATTTCAGTCTTAAAAATAAAAGCAATATAATATTGCGACGCATAAGTTGCGTCGCAATGTTTTTAAAATAAATTTATGTAATTAAAAATTTTATAAAATATATTGCGACATAATTTTTCATCGCAATTATTAACATTAATTATAAATATTATCATTTATAAATATTAAAAAAATATTGCACGCCTTAGGACACATTTTTTTAAAAAAAATAAACAAATATTGCGACGAATATATGCGTCGCAATTATATTATTAAAATACATATAGCTGATTAAAAATATTAAAAAATTATTGCGACGCATTTTTGCATCGCAATGCTTAGAAAATAAAAAAATTTCCCGCCGGATGTTGGTGCCAAGTTAGCGACGCATTAGCGACGCAATTATTGGCGTCGCTATTTTTTCATAAATTAATAATAAAACAATATTAACGACGCATTAGCGACGCACTAATGTCGTTAAGATAGAATAAATTAAAAAAAATATTGCGACCATATAGCGACGCAAATAATTGCGTCGCTAAGAACTTATATATAACCGCCCTTCTCTTCTTCTTCTTCCCTGTCTTGACCTAGCCGCCGCCCCTGCCGTGCTCAAAAAAATCTGGCTCCCACCTCGCTCCTCCGGCTCCCCGGCGTTCTCATCCGACTCCGGCTTCTTCTCTCGACGAAGGTAAGCCCCTACACTCTAAAAAAAAAAAAATTTAATGATTTCCCTCCGGCCACGGCCGCAGCCGTGGCCGTCTTCTCGGCCACGGCCGCTGCCGTGGCCGGCAGTGGCCTGGCCACGGTGGCCAGGCCACTGTCAAAAAAAAAAATTTTTTTTTTCATAACAGGGGGGGGGAACCCCCCCGCCCCCTTTTGTTTCTTGTCCGACCACGGCCGTGGCCGCGGCGGACAAGGCGGCCACGGCCGCTGCCGTGGCCGCCGGCCACGGCCCTGCCGTGGCCGGCAGTGGCCTGGCCACGGTGGCCAGGCCTCTGTCAAAAAAAAAAATTTCTTTTTCTTAACAGGGGGGGGGGGGGAAACCCCCCCGGCCCCCCCCCCCCCCCCGGCCATGGCCGACAGTGGCCTGGCCACCGTGGCCAGGCCACTGTCAAAAAAAAAAATTTTTTTTTTTCTTAACAGGGGGGGGGGGCCCCCCCCCCCCCCCATTTTATTTCTTGTCCGGCGTGGCCGCGGCCGGACAAGGCGGCCACGGCCGCCGTGGCCGGCAGTGGCCTGGCCACGGTGGCCAGGCCACTGTCACAAAAAAAAAAAAATTATTATTTAATTTGTATAATGTTTATTATTTAATTTGTATAATGTTTTGCAATAATTAATTTAAGCAGAATGTTTATGCAATAGTATTTGTGCATTTGTAACTATTTACATTTGTTATGTCTTGATTATTTATATTCTGCTGCAAACTAAATGATGCATTAAATTATGTAATGCTAAATAAAAAGTCTTGTTGTAATATTATTTAATTTTCAGCAACAAATTATTAGTTTCAATGATTTACATTTTAGTATTCGCAAACATTTGTATTTGACACAATAATCTTAAAAAGTTAGTGATAACATGTATAATTCACAAGAAGTTAAGAATAACAAGCATAAGTTCGATTGTCTTCGGACTTCCATAATCACAACACTTTAACCTTTAGACCCGTTTGAGAATTTGTAAGCCTTAGTCTTGCAAATTCTCAAATTGTCCTGGTGGACAGTTTGGGAACATTTCTTGCGACATGTTAGTTGCTAGTAATCATCGTGGGGTGAGATTTCGGTTTGTATTTGCTCATATGTTCTCCTAGTGTGGCTTATATACCACACATTTAGGAGAACATATGGGGAAATGCTGCCGAAATTTCAATGTAACCGATCGATGATAATTAATAGCAGAATAACATATCACAAAAAATATTCTTGAATGGGATAGGGCCTTACCTAGGTAGAATTAGTTTAAGACACTTGAATGCTTATGAAGTCTCATGATTAAACGGACCGCCTTGCGGCCTGACCCAAACTCAAGCCCTCCCATTAGCCATGAACCTGTGCATCGGTCCTTGCTAGCACGCCAAGGATCGTAGCCGTGGCTCGCCCTTGCATGGTAGGGACCTTAGTTGCCTAAAAAAATTTGGTTTACTTATAAATGATTTAAATGTTTGTTATTAACCTTAGTTGTGACCAAGAAATAATTTAGTTATATATTTAGTAATACTAATATAGTTTATTTTTAGTTTCATTTAATGATTTACCAGACTTTGTATAAGTCGATCAAAAATGGGCGGGGCTCGCTCATGGATGTATGCAAGGATAAAAGATGGCTTGCTTAATCCAGATTTTCTGAATGGATTGGAAGAATTTATCGCATTTGCATGTAGCCAACCTGACTGGATGGATGGCCCTAGGATTAGGTGCCCCATGCAACTTCCACAGGTGTCAGAATAAAGCCTACATAGATGTGGAAACTGTTAAGGTGCATTTGTGTAAGAAGGGGTTTGTTCCTGATTACTATGTTTGGTACTGTCATGGTGAACCAGAGGATATTCCAGCATCTGTTATAGGCCAACAAGAGTCAAATCCCGAAGATGAACCATTTGTGAATTTAAACACATATGAACAAATGGTGATGAATGCATCGGGTAATGACTTCAATCAAAATACATTTATGGAAGAACCAAATCCAGAAGCACAGCAATTTTATGATATGTTGCGTGCTGCAAATCAAGAATTGTATCCTGGGTGTGAGGGTCATTCCCAGTTCTCTACAGCTGCTCGAATGTTGAATATTAAGGCAGAACATCGATTATCAGAAAAGGCGTTCAATTCTGTAGCTGGGTTAATCAAAGAAATTTTGTCAAATGACAATGTTGCTGCAGGCAGTTTTTACGCAACAAAGAAGTTGTTGCGTGGGCTTGGGCTCCCAGTTAATAAGATCGATTGTTGCTTGAACAATTGTATGATATTTTGGGGTGAAGACTCAGAGCTGAGATGGTGTAAGATTTATGGGCAATCGAGGTTCAAAAACACCGAAGGAGGAGCCGGTACAAGTAGGAGGAAAAGTGTGCCTTACAAGAGGATGCATTACTTTCCTCTTACCCCACGCCTGCAGAGATTATACAGATCTGAGGCAACAGCTGCTGATATGAGATGGCATGCCGAACATGAATCTAAAGAGGATGAAATGCGGCATCCATCAGATTCAAAGGCTTGGAAGCATTTCAATGAAAATCATCCTGATTTTGCTGAAGATATAAGGAATGTGAGATTAGGTCTTTGTACCGACGGTTTCCAACCATTTGGTCAAGCGGGGCAACAGTATTCATGTTGGCCTGTGATACTGACTGTATATAACCTTCCTCTGTGGAAGTGCATGAAAGATACTGCAATGTTTTTAACCGTTTTGGTTCCAGGACCATCAAATCCAAAGGAAAAGATTGATGTCTTTCTGCAACCGTTGGTGGCCGAATTGAAAATGTTGTGGGAAACAGGAGTCGTAGCATACGACATTTCTATGAAACAGAATTTCTTAATGAGAGCTGCTTTGATGTGGACAATAAGTGATTTTCCGGCATATGCAATGTTGTCTGGTTGGAGCACTGCTGGACGTCTGGCATGCCCTCATTGCATGTATGATTCAGATGCATTTACATTGCAGAAGAGTGGTAAGCAGTCATGGTTTGATAACCATAGGAAGTTCTTGCCCCCAAATCATCCTTACAGGCGTAACTTGATCGCCTTCCGGAAGAACAAAGCAGTCACAAAATTTGCCAAACCGGTGAGGTCCGGCACGGATCTATTTGATTCTATAGAGCATTTGGGGTTGATGTATGCATGGGAACCGGATGTAGATAGAATAAATGGCCGTATATGTAAAGAACATAACTGGAAGAAGCGAAGTATATTTTGGAATTTGCCTTATTGGAGCACAAATCTCATCGGCACAACTTGGATGTTATGCATATCGAGAAAAATTTCTTTGATAACATATTTAACACGGTGCTAAACATCCCGGGAAAAACAAAAGATACTGCAAAGTCAAGAGAAGAACTTAATCAGTACTGCAGAAGAGGTGATTTGAGAAGGAGTGCCGATGGGACCTATCCTAAAGCATGTTACACTCTTGACAGAAATTTACGAGAAGTTTTATGTAACTGGCTTAGAGGGTTAAAATTTCCAGATGATTATGCCTCAAATATCGGTAGGTGTGTGGACATGCATAAGCTCAAGTTGTTCGGCATGAAGAGTCACGACTGCCATGTTTTCATGCAACGGTTATTACCTATAGCTTTTCGTGAGTTGCTTCCGCAACATGTATGGAAGGCAATTACGGAGCTCAGCTTATTCTTCAAGGAGTTATCTGCCGCAGTCATTACTTCTGCATCCATGGCAAGGCTTGAGGAGGAAATTCCAATTATTTTATGCAAGCTTGAGCGAATATTTCCTCCCAGTTTTTTTGACTCAATGGAGCATTTACTGGTTCACTTGCCATACGAAGTGAGCATAGCTAGTCCCGTGCAGTATCGCTGGATGTATCCTTTCGAGAGGTAAATATATACATCATTAAGATATGTTGACATTTCAAATATTATTTCATTGCTTGAAAAATTCGTTAATTTTTTGTTGCAACTTTACATATAGGTATCTTAAGAAGTTAAAAAATAATGTGCGTAATAAGGCAAGGGTTGAAGGTTCTATATGCAATGCACACTTGGTCGAAGAAGTTTCAGCTTTTGCCTCACATTACTTTGAGGGTCACGTCCACACGAGGAGCCAAAATCATGGTCGTAACGATGACATATGTGTGGACGAAGCAGAAGCTAATGACGGTAGAATATCAATTTTTAAAGCTATCGGCCGTTCATTTGGTGGGCAAAAGTCAAGAAATCTTAGCGATATGGAGTATAATGCAGCACATTATTACATCCTAATGAACTATCGAGAAGTCGATCCATATATTGAGTAAGTGTATACTTCAATGCTAAATTGGAAATTTAAATTTAAATAACAATATATCATAATATTTAATTTCTAACATTAGTTTTCATCCTTTTCATCCCATAAGGATGTTTTGTGATAGACAACGACAGATGAATCCCGACATCAGTCAAGTTGCAATTGGGCAGAAATTAGAAACGGAGTTTGCTTACTGGTTTTATGAATTTGTGAGTAGTATCACTCAATCAATTTCGATAATGGATATTATTTTTTGAATTGGATGTCAATAGCTTATTAATTTATAGGTCAACGGTCCATGGTCCACAACCGACAATATTTTTATTAAATGTCTATCGCAATGGCCATTGAAGACCGTAACAACCTCTACTGGCTATTTTGTAAATGGGTACAAATTTCAGATTGAACGATTAGCAGCTTCAAGAGGCACGCAGAACTGGGGCGTGTGTGTGAAAGGAGAAAGTGTTGGAGCAAATATGCAGGATTATTATGGAAAGTTAGTAGAGGTGGTTGAAGTTGAATATCCCGGTTGGCCTATGAAACGAACCGTATTGTTTCGTTGTGACTGGTTCGATCCGATAGTTCCTGTGGGCAAAAGGGTTCATAACGACTACAATTTGGTTGAAGTGAACCATCGACGAAGATTGCAGAAATATGACCCATTCATCCTTGCATCCCAAGCTCAGCAAGTCTTTTACTGCGGATATCCAAGTTTGCGCAACGACAAGCGAGATTGATGGGCCGTTTCTAAAATCGTCCCACGTTCAACAATCGTATTAGAGGAGAGTTCATCAAGTCAATCAGCCGAGTGCCCTGCATTTCAAGAGGATGAGATGGAAATGCATGCAATTGAGGATGATACAAGGGCTCCTGAAACATCACTTAGAGATCCAAATGGTGATGTCCAAGAAATTGTGGATGCAAATGTTCGGTTTCCTTCCGATGATAATGAAACTGATTCACAATCCGATACGGCATCGGATGTTGAACCAACATTTCACGAAACAAATGACACTGATTAAACATAGAGGTTTTTTAAAATTTAACTTTTTTTTTAAAAGTTAAATTCTTACATAGTCAATCATTAATCGTAATTTAATTGTGTGAATCTTTAGTATTTTCAGTATGACGGGCAGAGGTAGATCTACCGACGATAGACGGAGTGAGCAGAGACGTAGCCCTGCTACATCAGATCACATGAGCATCGAAGATGGAGAGTTTGGATCTCCAGCAGAGGCGCAGTCTTCGATCTCTGCAGCAGTATTACCATCCAGCCGATCGGCACAGACCTCCGAGAGTTCTTCCACCCTCGGTCGCACTGTACTTCGACTTGATGCTCAGGGGATGTAAGTATATACTAATTAAAAATATATGTTATGTTTTTAAGTCAATTACTTATAAACATGCATTTTTTTAACAGATTCATTGAGCAGCATCATGTATCCAGCCACATCAGCGCCGTATTTCATAGGCGTGCAGATCCCAGTGGCTACGATTGGCGCCACGTATCTCCAGCCACGAGGGAGTTTTATTTTTCTGAGTTTCAGGTAAACTTATTAAATACAATTTATCAGTGATATAAAATTTCTTAAACTTAATAAATTCATAAACTAACTATTTATTTTAATGCAGAAAAAGTTTACGTGGGATCCTGCCAGCCATGATGCCATTAGGGCAGCATGGGAGGCTCTGACGCGATGCCGATACTCCGACATGCTTCATCGTTGGAGGTCATCGGGTCAGCGTCCTGCACACGTGCCAGAGGGTATTTGGCACGAGTGGCAGCAGGCCTGGGAGTCCGATGGCTGGCGCAGGAGGTCCGCATCAGCCAGTACGAACCGCCGATCTGAGAAGGGCGGTCCTGGCACGGGTCTCTCCCGCCATACTTTGGGCTCCATTTCGATTCAGGAGCACAGACGGCGTATGGTAAGAAAACAAAAATATTTAATTACTATTTTAGTTATTTACAAATATTTGTATTAATATCATTTTTTTATTGTTATAGTCTGAGCAGGAGGGCGTAGATCCTGGTGAGTTTCGTCTATTCAGGGCGACACACACCAGGAGGGACGGTTCCTGGGTCGATACGCGATCACGGGAGGTTGCGGTAAGAAATTAGATATATATAGTATCTGTTTAATTTCTAAAATTTTATTTCGAGAAATTTATTAACTCATTTATTGTTGATTTCGTAATTTCAAGACACGAGTCGAGGAGCTTCGCTCCCAGGCATCGCAGGTCGACTCTACTGATGGGGAGATGCCCGTCGAACTCTCAGCAGAGGAGAGTCGACGTGTGTTTTTGGAGGCTGTTGGTGCCCAGCCACGAGACCGCAGGGTCTATGGTCTGGGCACTAGAGCTTCTACATTTTTTTCCCATCAGGCCTCCAGTTTGCGAGTTCCTGGTGATCTTCCTCCCGAGCATTTACAGGACCTTCGTAGATCTATTGCAGAGGAGGTTCGCCAGGAGGTCGAGCAGGATTTTGAGGATCGTATGCGAGACCGGGATTAGGAGGTTGCAGACATGCGAGATGAGATGCATTATTTACGGGATATGGTTAGACGCTTGTCGCAGAGTCTTCAGCCTCCACAGCCTCCACGTGATCGTCCAGATTCTTGATGTATTTTTCTTTTCTTTTTTTATGTTGTAAAAACTTCAAAATTTTAATATATAAATTATTTTTGGAAATTTATTATTGTTTGGATTGAGTGAAAAATGTTTGTATCAATATTTAGATTTAGCGAAATTGTATTAACCGTTTTAATTTTTAATTTTTTATTTTTTTTAAAAACAAAATTTGCGACGCATTAGCGACTGAAATTGCATCGCTAATATTTTCAAAATATTATTATTAAATATTGCGACGCAATGATCTGGCATCGTAATAATTTAAAAATAAATTTAATAGCGACGCATTAGCGACTACAAATGTGTCGCTATTTTATCTTAAATTTTTTTAATAAATATTGATGCAATGATCCTGCGTCGTAATATTTTAAAATAATTTTTATTTGCGACGCATTAGCGACTCAAATTGCGTCGCTATTATACCAAAAATATTATTATTAAATATTGCGATGCATCTGGATGCGTCGCAATATTGCGACGCAATATAGTGCGTCGCAATATTTAATAATAATTTTATTTTTAAAAATTATTTTTAAATATAGCGACGTATTTTCATGCATCGCAGAGAGTCGCAATATTGCGACGCAATTGCGACAAATGGGTATTGCGACGGACAGTTGAGCCACGCCGTCATTGCGTCGCTATTGCGTCGCAATATCATGTTTAGCGACGCAATTGCGATGCATTTGGGTGTCGCAATATTTTATTTCTCTTGTAGTGTCTGAACCTCCATCCTTCGCTCGAGGTTCGAGCTGGTCAAAAAAGGTGTCCAAAATTACAAGCCCTTATTGGCCCGGCCCGTTAGCTAAAGATGAGGCCGGGCTCAGAGGTACGGCCCACGAGCTCTGGTATGGTACTACTATCCCTCAAGCGGCCGCGTACCTTAAGTTTTGCGTGACTTCTACTGGATCGAACCGGGTGAATCGATAGCGCACAAGCAAACCGAAAGAGCGGCAGTCGCAGTACCGCCGAAGGAAAAGAGCAAGAGAGAGATAGAGAGAGAGAGATAGAGCGTCGGAATGGCGTCATCGTCTTTTTTTCTCAATCCCCGCCACAACTGGTTCGCCGCCCAGCACAAGAAGGCCCTCTCCAGACGCCTCAAGAACTAGGGTAGTCCCGGCGATCTCCATCTTTCTCTCTTAGGGTTTCTGATCCGGAATTTTAGATCCATTTTTTTTATGGATTCTCTTTTGTTTAATTTTTTTCCTTTTGCGATCTAGGGCTTCGTTACGATGATCTCTACGATCCGATGTACGATCTGGACATCAAGGAGCCGCCCCGCGCGAGGTGGTAGACGCGAGGAACCAGCGCCTGAAGCGTGCCATGGATCTCTCAATGAAGCACGAGTACATCTTAAGATATTTTGATGCTCTCTTTTTACCATTTCTCCTTTTCTTTGTTAGTAAGGTGAACAAGATAGAGATGTGATGCGGTACCTTATTCGTGTTAATCGTGCAAATGATTGAAGTGTAGAGAGTTTGTTCGGAATTCGTTCGTTTGTTTTAGATGAGATAGGATATCCGGAAGATAAATTTTTGATGATTTTTGAATGATGTATATTACTCTAAAAAATCTGATTCTTGTTTTTATGGTATGGGTATGATTTTGTTAATTTATGGCTTACGAGCAAGGGTAAAAGTAACAACTGAAATCGCTTGGACAATAACCATTGCATAAACGAAGATATTAGAAAGGAATGGTTGGACTTTTGGAAAACGTGAACTTTGTTTTGTATAAGTTTTGATTTAAGAAAAATACTACAAAAATGATTGATTAAAATATATAAAAGCTATATGAGAAGGAACAGTCAGAAGATCAGGTTATGAATATTGTTAAGATTCTTACACTTTCTCTCTTAATTTCTTTGTAGTGGAATAGATATCCAACAATACTCCCAACTTGATCAATGCATCCATGGAGGCATTTTATCTATTTGCCCATTGCATCTTGTGCAAGAAAAATTGACACTAGGGTATGACACCATTCACAGGGTATAGGAGAGTTTGGCGGGTTTCTTCTGATAGGCTTAGTAGCACCATTAGAAGGAATTGCTAAAAAGAAAACAAAATATTAAATCGAAGAGAGGACTGTAGATTTACAGGCAAAAAAGCTTAATTCTACATCAAAATTGAGACTTGGCTGCCACAAATTTCTCTCTAGTTTTATGAAGGGTAAGGGCAACTTTGTTTGAGATGCTTCAATAAAATGCTTACCTTGGTCAATAGTTTGGCAAAGCGAGTATCAATTTTACCTTTTGGCTAGAGATGATAATTTTAGAGATGGCTCGTGAATACGATTTGAACCTGATACAAATTTAGCAGATTTGAATTGAACATAAATAGTTTCAGATTAAAATCAAATTGATTCATTAGATATGATTAATGAGTAACAAATTGATCTGCTAATCCAAAATTGATTCGGAATTGATTCAATTATTAAATAAATCAGTTCGTATAACCTCCCAGACCTATTTATCTAAGGTATTATTATCCTTTAATTAATTATTATTTTATGATGATGATTATATACTTATACAAGAATTTTATGCTTATCTCTCTTTTTTTTCTTCTTAAATAAACAAATTTTTATCTAAGCTTTAGTTATAATTTTTAATATATAATTACTTTATAAATGAATTAATATTAAGTATCTTATATAAGTTATATATTTTGTATATGTTTTATATAGGTTATATGGATTAGACAAATTATATGGATTATACATGGGTCACATGGGTTACACAGTTTATATAAGTTAAATAGGCTCTACGGTTTGTATCATATAACTCATGTAATATATAGGTCGAGTTTCGATTTATATTTCTAGCATGATTAATGAACAGATCGAATTTGGATTGATCCATTTGTTATTGTATTTTAAAGTTTACTTGATTTGTTAATAATCCATTGATACGATTTGCCACCTTTACTTTCAGCACCTTATGTCAATTACACATAGCATAAACTTTTACTCTCTTCCTTTTAAATCTTGCATCACAGCACAAATCATCAATATCCTAGCAATATCTGAACCATGTCTCCAACTCACATCCTTTCCCTGATCTTTTGTCACATTATCCTTGTGCATCTTGATCACAATGACATCAATTTAGCAATCCCATTACTAAGCACATCTTCCACCCACTTCTCAAAGTCCAGTTAAATGCTTGAGTTTGCTTGCATAAAATTAAACTAAAGATATGAATTGGGACTTGTCTCAATGATCATACACTTTCGCTTAGCAATCAAAGACTCTTGGTTCAAGTTTTGGATGATATTTTTATGAATATCTAAACCTAAATTATTAATTATAGTGTCAATGGATCTCTCTCTCTCTCTCTCTCTCTCTCTCAAAAAGGATTGGACCAAATATCTCTTGGCACCAACTAATAGGCTAAGCTCTGGTTGTTGGTGGTGCCAAATGCCTGTATTGCTTGCAATATATAGTGTCGTTCAATGCTACTTTGCACCTACTTTGGTGATAAAACAATACTTTTTGTGAGAATTTTCTAAATCCAATGGAATGGAACCCAAAAGTCCCTGGACTGGCTTTGCCGTAATGTTGCCTTAGCATAGCTTGTTATTTAAGAAGAATATAAAACTTCATGGCTGGACAACAAAGTCAATGCTTAGAGCACCAAGTTGACAAAGTTGGCCGATAATGTTTCCAAGAACCTGTAGCTTAGTGAGTAGATGCATGGCATCTCAAATAGGACTAGTGCGAGAAGAGTGGGTCAAGAATGCCTGCATGCCATTCAGCACGCAAGCTACAACGTCACTCCTCATGGCATTTGGATGCAGATTGGTTTGGCTTTTGGCGCTGTTTTAAATTCCCATTGGGGATGGAAACTGAAAGCAAGAAGCTCAAAATGGAAGGCTGTTGCACCCATCTGAAGTCTGCCTCACACCAACCAGTCCACCATGAAGAAAAGAAAGAACAGCAGTGGAGACAGGCACCCTCTCGAGGTATTCTACCATAAGATGGTATTCCCTGAGACTTAATCAAGAGGCCGTCCTTGTCACTGGACGTAGTTATAAGGATTATTCCAAATAAAACACTAAAGAATCTATTTAGTAAAGCAACAAGACAAGGTCTCACCTTCTGCCTATAATGATAAGTGATCTCCAGGTATATTATCATCTTTTGAAGCTATTTGGAGTGAATATTTTTATATAAATTTTTAAATAAATTGATCGGCATCTGAAATTTTATCATGTGAAATGCAACAAATTATTTCTAAAAATTTGATTTATACTCAATTTAGAAAATATAAAATTAACAAAGAAAGAAGTATTGATTATTGATTTCTAAAAATAAAGAGCTACGACAAGAATTTTACCTCCCCTACTCCCAATAGCCTGGAGACCTTCTTCCATCCTTCCTGACTTCCTGCTAGTGGTGAGTTAATTAGACCTTATTCTTTAAGAGATATCAAAGTTACTCAAAAATTTATATTTTTTTAAGTAAATATTACTTGAGCAATGCTTATATGAGAAAATAATTTATTCATATTCTTTTGTGCACTGAAAAATGACTCTAGCATCCATTATTAATGCTCTTTTACATTATAACTTTTATGAATAAATTGCTAAAATTTATTTATCTTTTCATAATACCTTTATACTATCAACCTAATTTGCATATTAATTATATGCTAGCTTTCTGTGATTGAAGTTCAATTTTTTCTTACCAAACTATATTTTTTAATCATACTTTCGATATATACATTAATCATATATATTAATTTTTTTAGATAAAATAAATTTTTATAGTTACCATTTACTAATTAAATAATAATATTATATTTTATGTAAAATATATTTTTATTTCAACTATGAAATCTTTGACAAATGTTGTCTTCTTACTTTTTTTTTTTTTCAAAATACATTGAGAGTAGAAAACAAAAAAAATCTAAAAGCATTAATGAAAGAAAGAATTATGATCATGCTGAAATATTTGAGAAAGATTTTAAAAAATATATTTTACCTAATCCATGTAAAACCAATTTTAACATCTTTTTTATGATTAAGTATTATCCTTAATTCGATAGATAAATAATAACTTGAAAAAAGTAATTTACCTTTTTTTTTTTTTGACCAAAGCAAAAAGAGAGTAAATAAGTTGATCAATGAGAAAGTTGATCAATTTTTTTATAAATTTTTTTCGCTAAAGAATGAAATTTTACTAATAAAAAATACAAAGCATCCAAACAGGCTTTAAATGGTTGTGCTGTACAATGGGTGACAGCCTTCATAATTGTTTCTTCTCATGAAAGAGCCTATACAACTGCAATAATATAAATAAATAAATCAATTACTTGGCCGGGTGTTGGGTTGTTTTCAGCTCCAATTACTTGCAACGCCAAGTCATGTTGCAGCAAATGAACCTAAATTGCAACTCTAAATGCTGCAAGTGGAGGAGCTTACAGACAACCAACTAGTGCAAAATGCCTGCTTGCTAAGTCACATGCAGGACATTAGCTTGCAAGGATCTTTTGGAGGCTGCCAAACAACTGTTCAATCTTATAAGAACTCAGCTGAGTCATGTTTCAGCATTAGTTCTTTTTCTTTCCCCCCCTTAGGGAAACAGCATTAATTCTTATTAAGGTCATATCCTTGCCACTGTGAACTTCATAGCTTTTGCAATAAATATAGCAATGGAATAAATACAGAAATATATGCATCATGTGAACAGTCACTGGAGAGCAATACTGCACTCCGATCACCATAACCAAGAGAGGATGAGAAGTTACATTGCATTACTTTAAATCAAGCCGAAGCTTAATGGACATGAACAACAGGGTAAGCACTGCACCTTGAGGAAGGGGGGCAAATCTTGCGAGGTTAGCACCTACCCACAATGCGACAACCACCAGCGCAACAAGGCTGCTGCTGTTCTTGCCACAAAGCCAACTGGTAAAATTGATGGATAATGAAAGTAAAATACCTCCAGGTCCACCAAAAATCCATGCAATTATATAGCCGGCCTTGTATCCAATGTCTAACTGCTTATCCAGCAATGCCATTATTCCACAGATTGTGAGTGATGCTCGGCATCCAACTGTTTGCATGAAGAAGAGCATGAAGAAGGCAAATCTTACCACTGCACTCAAGGAGCCTCTATTATAGCTCGAGGTTTTTTGAAATGGATCTTTTTGATAGCACCGCGAATATTGCCTTTTCTTATTCTCATGATGCATTCGCTGCTTCAGCTCTGCCCATCTATAAATCCTTCTCATTTCATCAGAATCAGGATACTGCATCCGGCTTCTCCTCTGTTGTCTCTCTGCTGCTCCGGGATATTTAAGAGTTATGTCATATTGAGCTCTTGAGACTTTGTCAGAGAGCACCTAAGTCCGAAAAGACAACTCAAATTAACTTGAAACAATTTTCTTCGAGTAAGATCTCAAGAAAATTGTGAAGCTAAATTGTGAAGCTCTGACTAATTAAAAGAATCAACAAAACTTCAGCATGGTACATGTCTCTTTGCATGGTGAGCTTTGTTGTTACAGTGGTTGGAGGACGTTTTATAGTATTTATTCTAGACTGTTCCTAAAGAAATGTCAACACTAAAGTGTATAGTTCACATATTTCTAGTCTCCAATGCATGACTACATACACATAGGGGATTTTTAACTTTATATTCTTCACCTTTTAAAAAGAATTGCATAGACTGATGGCCAGAATCATCTTAAAAGGTTAATTTGCCATGCCCTCCCCAAGAGGGCCACTGGATCAGGACTTCAGATCTGTTTTCGGGTGGCAGACATGGTGGCAGACAATGTTTAAAGTTCATGGTTTATCAAAAAGACGCAAAGAAAGATGGATAGTTAAAATATGATATGCATAAACTGATGTAATCACCAGACAGAAGCTCATAGACAAGAAAAATCTGTAGAAATATTACAAATAAGTTCTCCAAAATTCATTGCTAAAATTTACTAGAATTTATAAAAATAAAGAATCCATTTAAAGAGCGAAGAAATGAGTATAGCTTATTGCGGATATGTTCAATATTTGACTTTATCACCGTATATATATTTGTAAATAAAAGTAAAAATAAAATAGGTGTTTTGTCAGAGGATGGGGCGGGGCATGGGGTCCCAGGAGTAATCACCTCATATGCACGGCGGATGCTCTTAAATATCTCACCAGCTTGCAAATCCTTGCTAACATCAGGATGGTACTGCAAAAAACAAAATCAAATGGAAACACCATAAGTCACAGCCCATTTAATGGCTTTCAACATATTCATAGATTAATAAAATGTTATTATTTCAGATTTTCTTTAACAAAACAGGTGCAACCATAAAGTGAGCTGATTTATTAACAACAACTTGTACCGTAGAACAACCAAAGGAGTCTCACATTTATAAATATTTCATGGTTATATTGTTATATTGAAATATGAAGGCCCTATTCACATCTTTGGTTGATGATATCTTTAAGAAAATATCTCCATCCTGAAACTCCAAATCCTTCCTTCAGACATCAACATAACTTTTCTATTGATTCTGAGCTATACAAAGCGCTCCTTTATTAACTACACTTTTTTTATAGTCTATTGTACCAACTCAAGGCCTAAAAAATTTCTATCCAACATCATCATAGCACATAGGAGATCTACACTTTCTACTGTATAAGGATTTAAATGAAGCCATCTGAATACTGGTTTGGTAACCGTTATTATAAGAAAATTTTACTAAAGGTAAGTGGTTGTGCTAAGCACCTTCTAAGTCCATTATACAAGCTTGCAGCATGTCTTGCATAATCTGGATGGTTCTTTTAGATTGTCCATCAGTTCGAGGGTAGAAAGTTGTGCTAAAATTTAGTTTGATCCTTAGAGCCTTTTGAAGACTCTTCCAAAATTGGGACAAAAACCTAGTATTTCGATCTGATACAATAGACATGGGAACATGGAACTTCATTAAGTCTCACAATCTCGTCTATATATATGTTGGCTAATCTTTCACTGGAGACCCCAACTCTGAAGGACAGAAAATGGGATAACTTTATTAATCTATCAACAATAATCTAGACTTAATCATTGCTCCTGAGAGTTTTAGGCAAACAAGTGATAAAATCTATGGTTATATTTTTTTCATTTCCACGAAGAAATATCAAAGACTGAAGAGGTCCAACAGGTCTCTGATGCTCTGCCTTCGCTTGCTGGCATACTAAGTACTTGGCTACATACTGAGCAATATTCTTCTTCATTCCTTTCCACCAGAAGTTTTCTCTTAGGTCCTTATAACTTTTTATGCCACCAGTGTATAAGATGAGCAGTGACCCACCCTTAAAATTTCCATCTTTATTTCCTCCACATTTGGGACACAAAGTCTATCATTTAATCTCAAAATTCCATCCTCCATGCAGAACCCATTCTGAACCCAGATTTTACAACTTTGTTGATTCTTTGCAATCCTACATCTTCTTTTTGGAAGGTCTTGATTTCATCAATCAAAGTTGACTGGAGCACTAGTGCTATAATTAGTCCGTTGAATCATTGTACTTTCAATTCAACCTCTAACTTCTCAAGATTCCTTTTTGATATGGAGTTGAGAAGTAATCATGAAAGCTAACTCTAAGGACTTCCTACTTAAGATATTTGCCACAATATTTACCTTTCCTAGGTGGTAGTGTAGATTTAGATCATAATCTTTCAATAGCTTCAACTATTTTCTTTGCCTCAATTCAATTCCTTTTGAGAAAAGATATATTTTAGACTTTTATTATCTGTATGCACATCACAAGTCTTCCTATACAGATATTTAACTCAACTCATCTAAGTCTTTTCCCAGCCGAAGGCTGCTCCGCCGCCATAGCCGGGGAAGACAGAGAGCATGGTCCGTTGAGATGGATCGAGCCGCAACAAGAATAGATCCCTTCCATATTTTCATACTGAAACTGTTGCCAAAAGGGGCACACGAGCCCTGAACTCTGACACCCGGTCGGAGGAGACGCCGGAGATCCACCCGTATGCAGGCTCTAGCGAAAGCCCCTCTAGAAAGCTGGCGAGTGGCAGAGTCAATGCACATGAGCTCACCTGCTGGCTCCAGAATTTCTCTCAGAACAACCTTAGACCAGAACTCAACAGGGAGTGAGGGCATCCTCACCCAGAGAAGGGCAGAGGACACTGCATCCATTGCCGGAACAAACTCCGGACGCCATTCTTCCATAGCAACAAGCTGCCCGTTGATCACCTATGGACGCCGAAGCACCAAATCCTTCGACTCCGTAGCCTCGAATCGGAATATGTGGCATCGATGAGCAAGGCTAACCGGATGAATAGCTCCAAATATGCCAGCCCACCGGAATTCTCTGATGAAGGCATCCGGCAGAACCCACCTCTGGAATGTTCGGGCCAGGATGGCCTTTTCCTTCAAACAGTTGATAGACTCCTCCAATGCCGCTGAAGGGATGCGAACCACCTCCGGGAAGCGGCCCTCCAGCTCAGCAATCTCCACCGGAGACGGGGAAGACGATACCCACATATAGCCGGACGCCTGACCCCTGTTCCACGGCTTCGGAGCAGCAGAATCTCCGATCGAAGCCATTGGGGAAGGAGGAAACAAGCAGGACAAAAACCTAGATGAGACGGATCACCGGAACAGCCTGACTCGCCGGAGATTAGGCAGAGAACCACCGTGGATGCAAATCTTAAAGCAGCCACAAAACCAGGCACCCAGAGCTTTTTCTCATATCAAAACTATATAGACTCTCGAGATTAAAATTGTATTAGTGTGAAACAAACACATGTATCCAGTAAAAGAATTCGCCGGGCTCGGGAGCTCACCGCGAGTTGCCGCCGCCCACGAAAAATATAATTTCAAACATAAATATTTTAATATTTACCGACTACATAAATTAGCGTACTTCATTGCTGATATGGATCCAATCATTGCTTTTGATGCAAACTTCTTAAAACATGAGATGATGGGCATATGTTCTTGCTATAAATTATAATTCAAATTAGAATCTCAAATCATGCCATTAGACATAATAAATTGAAAAGAATTAACTGACGCATAAATTGAAAAGAATTAACTAGACGCATGCCACGATTCAGATATGCCAAAATAAAGAGAAGAATTCTTTTAAACTTAGCTATTTCAGCCGATTTTCTACCGCAATCTAAAACGAAAATGTTTTTGATGCAATTCTTGAATGGTTAGATACAGCTAAAAATACAAACTTCAGCTCAGCTACGGTTAGCTGTATTTAAATCGACATGACTAATGCCAGGTCGAGTGATGGATGTTGCTATATAATTTGATTGTAACTTGTTCGTTAACGACGTCAGGAATTTAAAATTAAGTCCAACTTTTACATTTTATGATTTATATAAATCGACATGATCTATTTTAACTTATCTATTTTGAAATTAAATTTTATTTCATATTTAAGTAATCTATTTAATAATAATTTAATTATAAAAATAACTGTATATTTATTTAATATAATTTAAATTATATATCGATCTATTTTCGTCCATTAGATTTTATGATAAAATAATAAACCTAATAGTTAAAAATTAAAAAATAATATAAAATTGAATAAATTAAATAGATTATACTTAGATTTATTTATTGTATTTTATGAATTAAATTATCTAATAATATATTTAATTATAAATTAATTTTGAGTTAATGAGTCAGTTGGAGATACGACACATCAATTAATAGAAACAATCTGGTTTTAATCTGAACCTCCATCCTTCGCCCAAGGTTCGAGCTGGTCAAAAAATGTGTCCAAAATTACAAGCCCTTATTGGCCCGGCCCGTTAGCTAAAGATGAGGCCGGGCTCGGAGGTACGACCCACGAGCTCTGGTATGGTACTACTATCTCTCAAGCGGCCACGTACCGCAAGTTTTGCGTGACTTCTACTGGATCGAACCGGCGAATCGATAGCGCGCAAGCGAACCGAAAGAGCGGCAGTCGCAGTACCGCCGAAGGAAAAGAGCAAGAGAGAGATAGAGAGAGAGAGCGTCGGAATGGCGTCGTCATCTTTTTTTCCTCAATCCCCGCCACAACTGGTTCGCCGCCCAGCACAAGAAGGCCCTCTCCAGATGCCTCAAGAACTAGGGTAGTCCCCGGCGATCTCCATCTTTCTCTCTTAGGGTTTTTGATCCGGAATTTTAGATCCATTTTTTGATGGATTCTCTTTTGTTTAATTTTTTTCCTTTTGCGATCTAGGGCTTCGTTACGATGATCTCTACGATCCGATGTACGATCTGGACATCAAGGCCCAATTCCGGTTTCTTTTCACCATTATAAACTCTGATAACTCGCACTGGCATTTGGTTGCTGTCGACATGAAAAGAAAGGTGTTCATGCACCTGAATTCAATGAAACGCAACCCGAAGTACAAGGCCAATGCCAAGGAAATGGCATACAATTCTAGGCCACATATTCCATATCTACTGCGATAAGAAGGAAGCGATGGATTGGCCGATGGAAGATATTTTGAATTGCCCAAGCCAACCGATCGGATCGCTGGATTGCGGCCTATACTGTCTGAGATACATGGAATGTCTTGCTCGATGGGACAATCCTGATATGAAGATGGATTTCATGGATGAGGAAGTCAGAGATTACCGGCGACACTTAGCTGCGACGATATTGAGAGAGGGCCTGAACAAAAAGATTAGCGACATTATCGAAAAATGTTCTTAATTTTTTTATTCTTCTTTGAATGAAAAATGAATGTAAATTTATTCATATTAATACTGATTAATATTTAATGCAAATGCACAAATTTTATTTGCGAGCAGGATTGTCCTCGATGTATTCATATGTTTGCCTTTGTATGTTTCCGCCTTTCGGGTGTAGCCGCGCAAGAGCTAGGGTGTCGTTTGCCAAGAGCTGGGGTGTCGTTTGACATGAGCTGGGGTGTCGTCGCGCTAAAATTATTGGGTCGTGAGTACTGGGATGTCTCGTATGTTTCCGCCTTTCGGGTGTCACGCGCAAGGCTAGGGTGTCGTTTGACAGAGCTGGGGTGTCGTCGCGCTAAAATCTTCGGTGTCGGCTCGCGAGTACTGGGATGTCTCGTATGTTTCCGCCTTTCGGGTGTCGCGCGCAAGAGCTAGGGTGTCATTAGCCAAGAGCTGGGGTGTCGTCGCGCTAAAATCTTCGGTGTCGATTCGCGAGTACTGGGATGTCTCGTAGGTTTTCGCCTTTCGGGTGTCGCCGGGCAAGGCTAGGGTGTCGTTGCGAGGCTAGGGTGTCGTTTGCCAAGAGCTGGGGTGTCGTCGTGCTAAAATCTTCGGTGTCGGTTCGCGAGTACTGGGATGTCTCGTAGGTTTCCGCCTTTCGGGTGTCGCCGCGCGCTAGAATGTCGCCAAGAGCTAGGGTGTCGTTTGCCAAGAGCTGGGGTCGTCGCGCTAAAATCTTCGGTGTCGGCTCGCGAGTACTGGGATGTCTCGTAGGTTTCCGCCTTTCGGGTGTCGCCGGGCGCTAGGGTATCGTTGCGCAAGGCTAGGGTGTCGTTTGCCAAGAGCTGGGGTGTCGTCGCGCTAAAATCTTCGGTGTCGGCTCGCGAGTACTAGGATGTCTTGTAGGTTTCCGCCTTTTGGGTGTCGCCGGGCAAGGCTAGGTGTCGTTGCGCAAGGCTAGGGTGTCGTTTGCCAAGAGCTGGGGTGTCGTCGCGCTAAAAATCTTCGGTGTTGGCTCGCGAGTACTGGGATATCTCGTAGGTTTCGCCTTTCGGGTGTCGCCGCGCTAGCAAGGCTAGGGTGTCGTTTGCCAAGAGCTGGGGTGTCGTCGCGCTAAAATCTTCGGTGTCGGTTCGCGAGTACTGGGATGTCGTAGGTTTCCGCCTTTCGGGTGTCGCCGCGCGCTGCCAAGAGCTAGGGAGTCGTTAGCCAAGAGCTGGGGTGTCGTCGCGCTAAAATCTTCGGTGTCGGTTCGCGAGTACTGGGATGTCTCGTAGGTTTTCGCCTTTCGGGTGTCGCCGCGCAAGGCTAGGGAGTCGTTAGCCAGAGCTGGGGTGTCGTCGCGCTAAAAGCACTTCATTTTACTGAAATAGACACCCTATTTTGAAAGCACTTCATTTGCGACCAAGCCACCCTAGTTCAAAAGTTACGACACCCGTGTTTTATATATGCTCTGTGTAAGTTGACTCAATACATAAGCATCAAATTCGTCCATCAAAGTTTCGGAAGGCGGTACAATTCTCTCCAGGTCCTCTTCAGTATTAATAGACTGCAAACAAGTCTGCCTGATGCTTGAAGCAGCTCTTTCCTTGACCTGATTTTTCCTTGATCTTTTTGACTTCTTCTCGACTCCACTCTTTAATCTGTTCTCTCTCGGGCGACCTTTCGTCCTAATTTGTTCAGGATCTTGAATTACAAGCTCTGTACTGGTTTAGCTGCGCAGTTGGCATCCACGGCAATTTTGAATATAGGTGTTAGACCATCCATCACTACATTAAATGCATCTTCAGACATGGAGGCTATCTCTGCGAGCTTCATCATCCGATGACTCAGCAAACTATATCTACAATCATTAACATAATATTAACGAAAACAATATTAAGACATTTCAATTAAAAAATTGTCACTGCGTACCGTGATTTTCGTGTGCTTTTATCATAACCTTCAGTATTGCAGTCGAATTCGTCGAATTGGTATTTCATGTCCTTGCACCATCTCTTCAAGAAGTATTTATCTGGTAAACGAAATACGTCACTTTGATGAAGAACCAACAAGGCATGCCTACACAGGTACCCCTTGAACTGAAAGGATCGGCACTGGCATTGGACATCCTCAATATTTCTATCGTATGACACGATATAATCTTTGATCATCTCCTTGCCGATTCCATCGACTTCAATCCTTTCATACGACTTTACGGAATATACAACAGTTGCCAGCTTCCTTGATCAATTTAGTATTTGATGCAGCCATTTCAAGGATCTCATTCTGAAATTTTTTGAAAATGCGCCTTGTATACCTTCCTGCAGCTTGTCTCTCAAAAGGTGATGATGTCTTTAGGAAAGCAATCGTTTGCAACGTCCTATTATCTTCCTCATTTTCGGCCTCGTATCTTTTTTCCAAGGCATCTTCGTACTTACTTATGAACTCCGTTAGTGTTGTCTTCGAATTTATAAACCCATCGAAGAAGTGATTAATGCCCTCGCTCCTTTGTGAAGATGACATCCCTGTTCAAAATTTTGTCAACAAAAAAAAAAGCGTTTAACGCGAACATGAACCAAAGACAATGACATACAAACCTGCGAAGAATGTATCCTTTAGGTAAACTGGGACCCATTTATCCGACATTCGTAAAGGACATTGAACCAATCTATAGACTTGCATTCTTTATATTTCTCCATAACATGTGCCCACCTTTCCTCGAATGACTGTATGGTCAATGAATCATATATCGCCTCATCGAAATCAACCATAAACTTGGGATTTGCGTGCAAATGTGGCCAATCTTTTCAGGTATCTTCTTCAATATATGCCAAAGACAAAATCGATGTCGTGTGTTAGGAAAAACTTCTTTGACAGCAGCCTCGATTGCCTTATCTTGGTCAGTTATTATGGCAATAGGTGCTTGACCACCATTTGCATCCAGCCATGCCTGAAAAACCCATTTATATGTCTCAGTACTCTCATCAGACAACAATGCGCAACCAAGCAAGGTGGACTGTCCATGATGGTTGACCCCGACGAATGGACAAAAAGGCATTTGATATGTTTGTCAAGTAGGTTGAGTCAAAGCTTAGAACATCACCGAAGTATGTGCATGCCAATCTTGACCTTGGATGAATCCAGAAGACAGACCTCAGATGACCATTATCATTGAGGTCTAAGGTATAGAAGAAATTGGGATTTCTGAGTTGCATTTCGGTGAAATGAATTACCATCGACTGAGCATCTCCTTCTTTCAGCTTAGACTGACGTTCGCGACAAATGAAGTTACGAGCATCCTTCTCGGTGAAATCCAATTGTCTTCTGCCCCCTTTTCTCCTTGCTATGGCAGAGTATATCTGAGTTGTCGGAACATTCACGGCATGTAAATTGCTGATCTCTGCCTTCTCTGGTGTGCTGATCCTCCTATGCGACCGTAGATAACCAGTTGATGTTATGGACATCCCATGGTTATGTTCTAGAGAAACCTCATCCAATATCCACTTACCACTTGTAGCATTCAGTCTTGCTTTTATGGATGCCATACAATCAACTTTCCCAGTATCCCTATGATTCATACTCTTCTCTGTTTTTCTAGATTTTCCTTGCCTCCAACACGCCAGGTGCTTGAAGCAAAGTTGTTTTTTGTTGTTGGCCCTGCTACACACTGTTGTGATTCCAAAACCAACTCGTTTCGCGTATCCATTGTAGAACGTATATACATCATCTGCTGAATTGAATTCCATTCCAGTTTGAGGAACTACAGTATCATCCACTGCATTTGGAGCGACGGGTGAAGGTGCACGGCCGGAGTGTTATCGATTTCTTTCCGATCTATAATTTCAGCATCGTCTGTGAAATATAGGCACACAGTCATGAACAATGATATCCATAGATTTAGTTGTCAATATATGACAAAGGATTATGATTTAGGACACAAAGTTAAAACAATACGACACCCCATTTATCATCTCACTTCACCCGTCGTGCAAATGTGGCCATNGTCATGAACAATGATATCCATAGATTAGCTGTCAAAATATCCTGACAAAGCATTTGGACACCAAGGTTAAAGAAATACGACACCTCAGTTGAAGAAATACGGCAACACAATTATGTTCGAACCCCAGATACCAGTAATACATGCCATCTATGATCTGAATAATGGCTTCCTATTCGACTTCCTAGTCAAAAACTATGACACGCCTTAACAGTTAAAGACATGAACTTACAGTCGAATTCAGAAGTCACGACACCCAAGTTTACAAAAAAATGACACCGTAGCTGTAAAATGACAATACCCATTCATAAGACATTAAGGCAGGGCCTAACGACACCAATGTTCACATATTACAACACCCTAGCTGAAAGTGTTTAGGCAGGAACAACGACACCCCATGAAACAACTTACGACATCCCAGATAGAACCTTACGACACCCTTTAGCAGTTAAAGAAAAGAATGAAACGCTACGACACCCCATAAAGCAACTTAGGACACCCCTAATTAAAACTACAACACCCATTAACAGTTAAAGACATTATTGAGATTTACGACACCCAAGAAAATAACTTACGACACCCCAGTTCTTATATTACAACACCCAAAATTAAACTATATGCTGTAATATGATGACACCCCAGAAAACGTCCTATGATACCCAAGCTATCAATTGATGATACCCTAGCTCCAAATGATAGCTATATTGAACTTACGACACCTCAGAAGTAATCTGACGACACCCAGCCTTACGACACCCAAGGAAACATGTCCAACACTATAGTTACAAACCTTCGACACCCTAGTTCTTATATAACGACACCCTATATGTAACCATTAAGCCACGAACTGACGAGACACCGACTCTCATATTACGACACCCCGGTTCAGATATTACGACACCTTAGCTGAAACTGTTCAGGTAGGAACTAATGACACCCCAGATAAAAACTATGACACCCTTTAGAGTTAAAAACATGACTGAAACTCACGACACCCCAGAAGCAACTAGCGACACCCTTGATTAAAACTACGACACCCCATTAAACAACTTACGACACCCTAGATAAAATCTACGACACCGTTTAGTAGTTAAAGACATAACTGAAACTCAAGACACCCCAGAAAGCAAGTAATGACATCCCTGATTAAAACTACGACACCCCATGAAACAATTTACAACACCTAGATAAATACTATGACACCCTTTAGCAGTTAAAGACATAGCTGAAACTCACGACACCCCAGAAAGCAACTAACGACACCCCTGATTAAAACTATGACACCCGTTAACAGTTGAAGACATTACTGAGAATTATGACACCCCAGAAAATAACTTACGATACCCCAGAAAGACTGTAACGACACCCCAATTCTCATATTACAAAACCCGAAATGAAACTATATGCTGTACATGACGACACCACACAAAACAACCTACGACACCCGAGCTATCAACTGACGACACCCTAGCTCCAAATGATAACTATATTGAACTTACGATACCTCAGAAGTAATCTGACGACACCCCAGCCTTACGACACCCAAGGAAATATTATGACACTACAGAATCGTTCGACACCCTAGTTCTTATATAACGATAACCTATAAAATGAGGACACTAGCTATATGGACAGGGAATAACGGGGATTATAGGCCGAAACACTCTAACGACACCCTAGTTCATAAGGTATAACATCCTAGTTAAAAGAATAGGACACCCGAGTTGTAAAGTAAGGACACTAGAGCTATATGGACAGGGAATAACGGGGATATAGGCCGAAACACTCTGACGACACCCTAGTTCATAAGGTATAACCTCCTAGTTAAAAGAGTACGACATTCGTGCAAAAAAATACTAAACTCAAGGTATTTAAGGATGTTACCTGAGCATTAAACGGTTTTCTAATGCATTAACTTCCTTTAAAGACCAAAACAATTGGTGTAATAAAGGAACTATAAAAGACGTG
Organism: Calamus simplicifolius; assembly: GCA_900491605.1. Classification (NCBI taxonomy): domain Eukaryota; kingdom Viridiplantae; phylum Streptophyta; class Magnoliopsida; order Arecales; family Arecaceae; genus Calamus; species Calamus simplicifolius. Next base: position 476,492 of record UESW01004855.1, on the reverse strand, counting down.
GGAACAAGGACTTTTTCTCTAGAAGTTTTTGAAGAAGCCTTCAGTAGCTAGGTATTCCAGCCTCGAAGCTGAAATATTTTCTTTCGACCACTCAGAGCGAGGGCTCAGGATCTTGCTCAAACCTTGGACTGATTCCTTACACCCGAAAGCTAAAGCGAGGGGGAAGAGAGTTTTTCTTGCACAGATATAATCCAAGAAAAAATGGCGGTAGAAAAAGACTGGAGGGAAGGGGCATTTTTGTCTGCATACTATTTTTAAAATAAAGAAGAAGCACTTTTTATGGAAGTCACGATCAGAACATAACATCGTATCAAAGCTATCCCGTCCCGCAACGTCAGGCCACGTAGGATCCATGTGGACCAATCAGGAGAGGCGGTGCAGCCCATGTAGGACTTGCTGCATCAGGAGCGGTGTACAAAGACTTTTCCTTGGACTCCTAGTCCTACGCCGCATCGGATCCGATCATCAAACAAACTTAGGCCAGCCCAACTCCAACCTGAATCGAACTCCCAGTCCCACCTGGAATCCGACACCATAACAAATGAAACATGGCCATAGGAATTAGGAAAAGACTTTGTATACCACATCGGATGCAGTAAGTTCTATGTGAGCTATATCGTTTCTTCTTATTGGTTCATATGCATACGATATCCATTAAAAAGTATTAAGATAGCTTTACGACATCCTAATGAAAAAAATTACGACATCCCAGTTTTAAAATTATGACGCCATAGTTATAAAATTATGATACCCATTTAGAAAGCCAAAAAAAATTACGATATCCAGTTATAAATTTACAATATTGTAGTTATAAAATTATGGCATCCATTCAGAAAATGTGTCTGTACAAAAATTTTAAAAAAAAAGCTGAACGAGTATTAATACATGTCACATCAAAATTTAAGATGACACCCAAGTTTTAAACTTACGACATCGTAGTTATAAAATTAAGACACCCATTAAGAAAGTCAAAAAAATTTACGACATCCCATATATAAATTTACAATACCGTAGTTATAAGATTACGACACCCATTCAGAAAACTTGTATGTACACAAATTCCAAAAAAAAGCTACGTCAGAATTTAAGATGACACCTTTTTTATAAACTTAAGTTATAAAATTAAGACACCCATCCAGAAAGCCAAAAAAAAAAATATAACATCACAGTTGTAAATTTAAAACACTATAGTTATAAAATTATGACACCCATTTAGAAAATGTGCACACAAATTTTTTTAAAAAATCTGAATAGATATTAATGCATGTCACGTTAAATTTAAGATGGTATCCCTACCCCATCGTATCAAGCCATGTAGGATTTATGTGGACCAATAAGAAAGGGCGGTATAGCCCATGTAGGACTTGCTACACCGAAATGGTGTACAAAAACTTTTTTCAAGGCCATATATAGCTGAATGCCCAAGTCCACATTGAATTAGACTCCCAATTGCACATGAAATCCGACCCAATAACTTAGCACATGTTTTTGGGCAAATTGAAGGAGCTGCGGCCCAACTACCACTGGTGCTCCAACAATCGGTTCTAAGAAAAAAAATCAGGGAAGAGTGCACTTGGTGCGGTGCAGCTCGTGCACCCATGATTGGCATGCGGCATATGCACACGCATATCAAGAATATATTTTTTTATTTTGGCATGCTTGCACATGCATCAATCATCGGGAGTGATGCAGTAAGACTTTTTCAAAAATCAATCCTTTGGTTCACCCGTTTTTTTTAGTTAACCCCAATGTTTTGAAAATCGGACCAAACAATAAACCGGCTTGACATTTGGGTCATGCATTAATCGGTTCGACCAGATAAACCAATTTGATCAAACCAAATGATATCATAATTAATTTTTAATTTAATAATATAGAAATAATAACATATAAATATAAGTGAAAAATTAAAAATTCAAAAATTTAACCCTAATTTCATTATTAAAACTCAGCTCAAAAAATATGCTAGTTATGGGGTTCAAACCCATGACCATTTGTGTACAAATTTTCTTCCTTAACCACTTGAATATTATTTTTATTTTTTTATTTATAAAAAAAAGTCTAAAACCCGGGGTTGGATCGGTTCTTCAAAATTCGGTCGATTCAATAATTTTTTTTAATTTTTACCGGATCATATAAAAGTCAACTTTAATAATAAACTTATATCGGATTAATGATCGGTTCCGGTTGAATTGGTTGGATCGGCCAATCCGATCCAATTTCAAAACCACTAGCCGATCCAATTTTCAAAACCATGGTTAACCTAGTCATCTTGGTCCAGGTTTAGACAATTATGTTGGCTTTGAGCCCCTTTTTTTTTTTTTTTTTTAATAAAGATGGGCGATCATACTACCATCTTAAGTCCTTTTAATAAAAGAACATCCTTTGCAATCCAAGTGTTTAGCATTTGATAATATTTTTAATTTATTTAGAAGATTTTGACAGGCCAAGAAGAAATATGTATGAGGTTCTCTCTCCATTGAAATGTTTATCATGTATACTTTTGGATGTAGGAAACTATTCAGTTAGCAGTACTCCAACAAATTTACCAAAAGGCTGGTTTTAGATAGAAATAAAATTTAACCAAGTTTGTCTTTTTGACCAATCAAATTATATCATACAAGTTTTAGGTTGCAGCGGTGTTTTGAAAATCGGACCAGGTCGGCCGATTCAACCAGTCCAATCGAGAATCGGTCATCAGTTTGTCCGATTTTATTATTAAAGTTGATTTTATATAATTTAATAAAAATCGAAAAAATCCATTGAATCGGTCGGGTTTCGAACCGATCCAATCCGATTTTTAGATTTTTAAAATTTTCATTTGATTGTATTTATATTTTATTATTTTATATTATTAAATTAAAAAATAATTATAATATCATCCAAACTGATCAAATCATTTTATCCGGTCAAACCGATTGACCCATGACCCAAATGTTAAGCCGGTTTGTTATCCGATCCGATTTTCAAAACATTGAACTTGGATCAAACATTTGATTTGTCTAATTCTTTAATTAAAGCAGTTATTAATTAATTCAATTAAAATTGGATGAACTAGTTGATATTTTTATTGACCCAATGACTCATTATAAACTGATAAAATCAGTCTAACTTTTTCATGCTCTTTCAATTTTTTTAACCAATATTATTTAAATATTAGTATTATTTTTTAAAAACTTTTCATCTTTTAGGTCTAAATCTTTCTCTCTCTCTCTTTTTTTTTTTTTTCTTTCTAATCATCTCCCCTTCTCTAATTATTTTAGAGGATTTCAAATATCATCAAATAATACCGTAGATATTATATTCTGTTATATTTCAAACAACTTTATTTTAACTTTTAAGAACTTAAATTTTAAAATTACTTAGTTAGATGATTTTTCATAAAATTATCTTTCTTAATTATTATGAATTTTTTATATTTTTATTATATTTTAATTTTTTATGCAATTTGATTATTAATCCATCAGTTGGACCACTGGATTATTGACCCTGTCTCTAGATAGATTGATGTCTCATTCATTTTTGATGGTTTTGTTTGTAGCCTCGTGGAAATTCCAGTTTCAGGTGAACTGGGGCAATGCGTCGCCCCAAAATTCCAAGCTATGGTAGACCTGCCATTATTCCTTTGATTTTTTTTTTTTTTACAGAAAAAGGGGAAAGGAGGACTTTGCCGACCCGTAGCTACGGTGCGAGATTTGCACAGCCGTTCCCCGTCCGAAAGATGAGTAGGTCAACCTGACAGTCAAAACAAGGAGACTAGAAGAAACCTTAGCCCCTCCAGCACCGGTGTTTCAGACCCAAGGATTAACCTTGAAAATATTCGAGTGAGCCACAACCTCATTCCTCGAAATCTGAGACGTCGTGGATGTGTAGAGGAACTTCAACCACTGGGCTACCGTCTGAGCGGTTCCTTTGAATTTTTTTTTTTTTGAACATGATGCTCTTTGGACAAAAACCAACACGTGACCTGTCTCCCGTCACGTGGCTTTGCTTACTGGACTGGCAAGCTATAATCACCTCACAAACTAGATCCTTAATTTTGTTATAATCTTTAAACCAAAGCCTAGCTCTGTAAGACTCGTCCTCTCTTAGCTTTGAACCACACAATAGTTTAAGCAGTTGATTTTTTTTAACCCAATTTGAATCAAAGTTTTGAATAGATTCGTGGAAGAGAGCATGCCACCATCTTACTCCTTGACACTTAAAAAGATGGAAAGCATTCAACATAGGCTTGTTAGGATGCGAAGACAATAGAGAGATGATCTTTCTCAAATATTAAGAGTTTCTTTCCATTAGATACATGGGATAGGAGTTAACATCATATTTTGGCCCCTTAAAAATAAGATAAATATATTCAGATCAAGATCTATGGATAGGTGTGGCAAAAATAGACCCATCCTGTTTACCTAACCCATATCTAACCTGCCATAAAAGTGAGTTTGGGTTTGGATTAAATAGATTCAGATCATAAACAAGTTGACTCATCTAAACTCATATATTAAGTGGGTTGGGTTTGGATTTCATATTAACTTAACCCATTTAAAACATCTAAGTAATTAGGCAAGTCGGACCAATTGTGTGACCTATTTATAAAACCGTTAGAATGCCATATATGTATATTTATGACTCGCTTAATGTTCTTAACCTAACTAACTAAGCATAATCCATTGGTTTTCAGCTTTCTTTGGCTCGCACTCTCGATATAATTGCACCTTGTCCTCTCACTCCTCTTTTTGGTACCATGGTGAGGTGAGTGTACCACCTCACCACACACTATTGATAGTACCATCTAACTTGGATCATAAACAAGTTGCCTTCTACCACATTGGTAAGCTAGGGCTCTAAGAATAATTAAAATATTAAGCTCCTCAATGCCTTAGTCTTGGTTCTGTTATCTACTTTTCTCTCTCTTTTTTTTTTTTTTTTTTTTTGTAGTTGTAAATGTTTGCTACTGAATGTCTTAGTTGGCTGTATAGTGTATTGTGCTTGCTGAAATATATTGGAATATGGTTTGATGGAAAGTTTATTTTTTGTTATCTATTATTGTATATTAGACTGTAGGTTAGGTTGTTTTGTTATACATTAGGATGGAAGTTTACTAATGTACATTAGTTTGATTATATTCTACGCTACCTGGTTTTATATATTAGGCTGTTAAAGTGTTATCTATCACTAGTGTTGGATGATAAGTTGGTAACATATTTTTGTTTTTACTTATATTTTTGCTCATTGTTGATACTAATGACCATTAAATGTTGACATGCTGGTAGCTTGATACATACTGATACGGATGGCGGTTTCCCCGGGGTGATATTATCTCGGGCACAACCTTCGAAAGCAATGATGTGACAATAAAACCCAGGGCCACCAGCGTCGGCCACCAGCGTCGGCTCCCAGCGTCCCAGCGTCGGCCTCCAGCGTCGGCCACCAGCGTCGGCCCCCAGCATCGGCCACCAGCGTCGGCCCCAGCGTCGGCGTCGGCCAGCGTCGTCGCGTCCCCCAGCGTCGGCCTCCAGCGTCAGTCTCCCCTGACCACCAGCGTCGGCCTCCAGCGTCCACCCTCAACACTAGTCCTCAAGGCAGCCTCAGCGTCGGCCTCGTGAGCCCCAATCCTGAGGTTTCGGCTTCGACCTCTAGCGCCGCCACTCAGCCTGAGCCCTCATTGTCAGCCATCATACGAGGATTAGTCTTAGGCAACAAACCCCGCGATCTAGGGTTTGTTGCCGAACAGCCCGGTTACCAAGATCACGGGCAAGTGCCGGCCTGATCGGCAGTTGCCGCTATAAGCGGCCCCCTATCCCGCAACAGTCCAACCGCTTACCGTTCGACGAAGCGGATTCGACCGTTCCAACTGACCAAAGTATACGGGATTTCTCCAACAGGTATAAAGAGAGAACCCGAGCTCCAGGCAAGGGGACTCTCTCTCTTTCTCCCTCTCCAAAAAATCCATAAACAATTCAATAGAATAAATTCCTGTTGGACGACTCACTAACAAGAGCGTCGGAGGGTCCCCGCCGGAACCACCGGCCCGGGACTTTTTGCAGGCTCTCGGAGGAAGACGGCGACCTCTCCCTTCTTGCAGAATCGGTGATCTTAAACTGCCCGACGTTCCCCATACGTGATTCGACCGCAACAGATTGGCGCGCCAGGAAGGGGCCGGGGGGGGGGCATCAAGTCGAAAGTTCCCTCTGAAGTCCCTCCAATTTTGCAAAGGAAGCGATGGTGACCACGCGAGCACAAGAGGCTTCATCTAGCCAGGCAGCCGGTCATATCCCGCGAGTGGAGCATTCGGAGGCCAACCCTCATGCTCCACCCCCTGCACCGACGAGCCAACCTGACCGGCTTGATAACCTAGCCCATCAGGTCCAGGATCTGACGACGATGGTCCGGGGTCTGCAAGAGCGCTATGTAACTGCTACAACTCAACCCCCTGGCATGGGTGAAGGGGTGCGAGCAACAGTGCAGTCTCATCAGGGAGGGACCCCGCTTGAGGTCTCTCACCGCTCACCCCCCGAACCTCATCGTCAAGGGACCTCGAAGCGACGACGGTCTCCTTCCCGTCGCTCCGGTCGTCCCCGCCATCGACCGGAAGGAAAGGAGTCCAAGCGGGCACCTTCTCTGCGACGTCGACTTTCTTCCTCCGATTCTTCCCAAGGGACCCCGAAGCGACGACAGTCTTCCTTCCGTCGCTCCAGTCGTCCCCACCACCGACCAGAAGAAAAGGAGTCCAAGCGGGCACATTCTTCGTGCCGGCGATCTTCTTCTTCCGACTCATCCCGAAGTAACGCTCCCCGGAAAACCACTCGGCGGGCCGAGCAGAGGCTTGACGAATACCATCGGCGGTTGGACGAACTCAGCCGACGGATCGCCGATCCCTATGCAGCGGAGTATGAACGCCGCCCCCCGCTCTCTCGCCATATCATGGAGGAACCGATCCCTCCCCGGTTCCGTCTCCCTCAATTGGATCCCTATGATGGAACGACGGACCCCATGGACCATCTCGAAAGTTACAAAGTCCTCATGCAGGTCCAGGGAGCGACGGATTCCTTATTATGCGTCGCCTTCCCAGCGACACTCCGTAAGGCGGCACGCGCGTGGTACTCCCGTTTACTTCCGCGCAGCATCAACTCCTTTCGGCAACTTGAGCGGTCATTCCTGGCTCATTTTGACGCCTGTCGAAAGATCCCGCGAGTTGCCGATAGCCTCTTTGCTGTCCAGCAGAAGAGTGGCGAGACCTTAAAGGATTTCGTCGCTCGATTTAAAGAAGCAGCGCTGGAAGTATGGACCTGGAGGACTCACCTTGGCCCTAAAGAGAGGACTTCGCCCGTCCAGATTCGCCTACTCTCTGGATAAGAAGCCTCCGCGTTCCTACGCCGAGCTTCTGAGCCGGGCACAGAAATACATCCGCGCTGACGAGGCGGATTCTTCCCGGAGAGACATCGACAAGAACTCCAGTAACAAACCACAACCTCCTGACCGCGCTGGTGCACAACCTAGGAAGTCCGAGCCTCCACGACGCTCGGAACGCCGGCCACAAACGCTGATTCCTAAGGAGCAGTTCACTCCCCTCATGGCCCCCATATCCCACATCCTATTGGAGATCGAGGAAGAACCATACTTCAAGCGTCCGGCTCCCTTGAAGCCCGGAAGCACTCGTAACAAGGAGTTCTACTGCCGGTACCATCGGGACTATGGCCACGACACCGAAGACTGCCGCAATTTGAAAAGGGCCATTGAGGAGCTGGTTCAGCAGGGCCACCTGGGCAAGTTTGTTCGAAGGGGGAATCTCCCCGCGGTGGGCCCCATGGCGCCCACAGGTCGTACGGCTGGCGTGGATAATGCCCCGACTGAAAAAACCATAGCTATGGTCTCTTGGGGAACGGATGGTGGTTCGAAAAGGCCGCGCGAGGGAATGGACTCTGTAATACCTTTTTTCGGAAAGGATCTAGACGGGGTAGTTAACAAACACGACGACAGCGTCGTGGTTTCTATGACTATAGCTAAACACCCTGTAAAAAGAATTTTAATTGATAGTGGGAGCTCTGTGGATGTCTTGAGTTATGAGGCTTTTGTTCGAATGAATTTATCAAGGTCCTTGCTTCGACCCGTGGCCACACCACTAATGGGCTTCACGGGAGACTCAGTGAACGTCGAAGGCGAAATTGCTCTCCCGGTCACGGCTGGAACTCCTCCATGTCAGAGTACAGTTGTCATAAATTTCCTGGTGGTCCGGGTCCCGCTGGCCTATAACGCCATCCTGGGAAGACCGGGGCTGAACCTGCTGGATGCTGTGATCTCCACCAAGAGACTGCTAGTAAGGTTCCCTACCAACGAAGGGATCGGAGAAATGAAGGGGGAGCAAAGCCCACTTCTGCCCTGTTATCATCTGTCACCCAGTCCGCTGAACGCAGAGTCAACAACAGCCCTGGGTCGCTCGATCCTAGGGAGTTGGGAAGAAGGGGAGAGCCGGCGGAGCACCTTCTATCCTTCCCCTTGGACGATAACCCGGCAAGGACTGTTCAACTGGGGGCATCACTCCCGGAGGAGGCACGTAGTCAACTCCTCGCATTTCTACGCGCCAACGTTGACGTCTTCGCATGGTCTTCCTCCGATATGCCAGGCGTCCCTGAAGAAGTAATCACCCATCGGCTTAACCTCCAGCCAGAGTGTCGGCCAATCCGACAGAAGAAGAGAAACTTCGCTCCGGACAGACAGAAAGCCATCGACGAGGATCCGCAAGCTCATAGCGCGGACCACATTCGGGAAGTCCACTACCCTGAATGGCTAGCTAATGTAGTCTTAGTCCGCAAGGCCAACGGGAGCTGGAGAATGTGTGTGGATTTCACTGACCTCAACAAGGCGTGCCCCAAAGACAGCTTTCCGCTACCTCGAATCGATCAATTGGTGGATGCTACATCCGGCCACGAGGTCCTTAGTTTCATGGATGCTTTCTCCGGGTATAACCAGATCCGGATGAACCCGGAGGATGAGGAAGCTACTTCCTTCATAACCGAAAAGGGTCTATATTGCTACAAGGTGATGCCTTTCGGGTTAAAAAATGCGGGGGCTACTTACCAAAGGTTGATGAACAAAGTCTTTGAAGGACAAATAGGGCGTAATATGGAGGTGTATGTGGATGACATGCTGACAAAAAGCGTTCGTGCCATTAACCACATCACAGATTTGGCAGAAACCTTTGACAATCTTCGTCGATATCAGATGAAGCTGAACCCCCGCAAGTGTGCATTCGGAGTAACAGCTGGGAAGTTCTTGGGTTTTATGGTAACCCGGAGAGGAATTGAAGCTAACCCAGACAAAGTCCAAGCTATCTTGGACATGAGGCCTCCCGCCAACAAGAAGGAAGTACAACGCCTGACAGGAAGAATAGCTGCCTTAAGCCGCTTCCTATCCAAGTCCGCGGAAAGGTGTTTGCCCTTCTTCAAGGCGCTTCGCAGAATCAATAAGTTCGAATGGACCAAAGAATGCCAGGAGGCGTTCGAAGGGTTAAAGACGTTCCTATCCACCCCGCCACTGCTAGCCAAGCCGACGGACGGAGAGGAGCTCCTTCTATACCTTGCAGCCTCTCCTGAGGCCGTTAGCTCCGTGCTAATCCGTATGGACGCTGATGGCACACAAAGACCAGTATACTATACGAGTAAGGTACTTCATGATGCTGAGACTCGATACTCAAACATGGAAAAGATCATCTTTGCGTTAATCGTGTCGGCCCAACGTCTGCGGCCATACTTCCAAGCCCACCCGATCGCAGTGATCACCGACCAGCCTCTGAAGACAATTCTAGCTCGCCCGGACACTTCTGGCCGGTTGGCCAGGTGGGCTCTCAAGCTGGGGGAGTTCGATTTATCTTTCCGCCCCCGTTCGGCCATGAAGTCTCAAGTCTTGGCAGATTTCTTGGTCGAATGCACTTGGGGAGCAGAATTATCCAAAGAACTTCCGACGGACACTCAACCCTTGGAAGCTGGTGACGAGGAGTGGGTCCTGCACGTAGATGGGGCATCAAACTCTCAAGGGAGTGGAGCAGGCCTCATCTTGGCTAACTCAGATGGGGTGGTTACTGAGTGTGCACTTCGTTTCCTCTTCCCGGCCACTAACAACCAGGCGGAATATGAGGCTTTGTTATCCGGAGTAAGACTGGCTCGGGAACTTGGGGTGAAAAGCCTTAGAGCTTTTACTGACTCCCAATTGGTTGCTGGCCAGATCACCAAGGAGTACGAGGCAAAAGATCCCATAATGGCCCGTTACTTGGACGCGGTGTTCTCGATGACTTCTTCGTTCACTCACTTCAGCATTAGCTACATTCCTCGACAAGAGAATGCTAGAGCTGACGCCCTATCCCACCTCGCTACCTCAGTCGATGGGATGCTGGGAAAAGCTTACGTGGAGCACCTAGAAGCCCCAAGCATTGATGCACCAGTAGAAACTTTACCAGTGGAGCAGGAGCCTTCCTGGATGGATGCCTATGTTCAATACATTACCGAAGGTATCCTCCCCGAAGACCCTGCCGAAGCCAGAAAGCTTAAGAAACGGGTCCCGAAGTTTTTCATCATGGAGGGGAGGCTCTATCGAAGGTCATTCTCATACCCTATCCTCAGGTGCGTCGGTCCTACCGACGCCAATTATATTTTGCGAGAGATACACGAGGGGATATGTGGAAGCCATCTGGGGGGCAGGGCTCTTGCATACAAAGCTCTACGTCAAGGGTATTACTGGCTGACAATGAAAGAAGACGCATCTGAACTGGTAAAAAGGTGTGACAGCTGCCAACGTCACGCCAACATCCAACATCAACCCGCGTCTCAGCTAGCCCCTCTGACTGCACCATGGCCCTTCGCGCAATGGGGCATGGACATCCTGGGACCCTTCCCACCTGCCTCCGGACAGCGTAAGTTCCTAGTTGTAGCCGTCGATCATTTTACTAAATGGATCGAGGCAGAAGCTCTCGCCAAAATCACAGAAGCTAAAGTAAGGGCTTTCTTTTGGAGATCCGTGGTGTGCCGGTTCGGGCTGCCACACACCCTAGTTACAGACAATGGCCGACAGTTTGATAACGCGGCCTTCCGGGAGTTCTGCGAGGGCCTGGGCATCCGTCACCGATTCACCTCGGTGGGACATCCCCAAACCAACGGCGCAGCCGAGGTAACTAATCGCATCATCCTCCAAGGGCTCAGGACTCGACTGGATAGCTATAAAGGGCGCTGGGTAGAAGAGCTTTCTAGTGTGTTATGGGCCTACCACACGACGCCGCGAGCACCCACAGGGGAAACTCCCTTCAGCCTGGTCTTTGGGACCGAGGCGGTCATTCCCGTGGAAATAGGAACTCCCAGTCCCCGAACGGAGTTATACCACGAAGAAAACAACTCCAACCAGCTGAGGGCCAATCTGGATTTGGTGGAAGAATTGCGAGATCAAGCGCATCTTCGGATGGCAGCATTCCGTCAACGAGTGGCCAAACACTACAACTCCCGGGTACGGCCCAAGACGTTCCGGCCTGGAGATTTGGTCCTACGAAGAGCTGAGGTATCAAAGCCAACGGAGGGGGGCAAGCTGGCACCAAAATGGGAAGGACCATACCGTGTCAAAGAGGCACTCCACCATGGAGCATATAAAGTCGAAGAACTGGACGGGAAGCTGCTTCCTCGAACTTGGAATGCCGACAATTTACGACGGTACTATCAATAGAATTCTATCGTCATTAACTTGAATTTGTCTGATGCATGAATAATAGACTTGTTATTTTATAATGAGTATGTTTAGCCAAAGACCGGAAGCGTCGGCACCCAAAGACCGGATCCGCTCCGGCACCAAAGACCGGCGCCCAGCGTCCAAAGACCGGATCCGCTCCGGCACCAAAGACCGGCGCCCAGCGTCGGCACCCAAAGACCGGATCCGCTCCGGCACCAAAGACCGGCGCCCAGCGTCGGCACCCAAAGACCGGATCCGCTCCGGCACCAAAGACCGGCGTCCAGCGTCGGCACCAAAGACCGGATCCGCTCCGGCACCAAAGACCGGCGCCAGCGTCGGCACCCAAAGACCGGATCCGCTCCGGCACCAAAGACCGGCGCCCAGCGTCGGCACCCAAAGACCGGATCCGCTCCGGCACCAAAGACCGGCGCCCAGCGTCGGCACCCAAAGACCGGATCCGCTCCGGCACAAAGACCGGCGTCCAGCGTCGGCACCCAAAGACCGGATCCGCTCCGGCACAAAGACCGGCGCCAGCGTCGGCACCCAAAGACCGGATCCGCTCCGGCACCAAAGACCGGATCCGCTCAAAGACCGGCGCCCAGCGTCGGCACCAAAGACCGGATCCGCTCCGGCACCAAAGACCGGCGTCCAGCGTCGGCACCCAAAGACCGGATCCGCTCCGGCACCAAAGACCGGCGCCCAGCGTCGGCCCAAAGACCGGATCCGCTCCGGCACAAAGACCGGCGCCCAGCGTCGGCACCCAAAGACCGGATCCGCTCCGGCACAAAGACCGGCGCCCAGCGTCGGCACCCAAAGACCGGATCCGCTCCGGGAACCCCGGACCTTCACCCAAAGACCGGATCCGCTCCGGCACAAAGACCGGCGCCCAGCGTCGGCACCCAAAGACCGGATCCGCTCCGGCACCAAAGACCGGCGCCCAGCGTCGGCACCCAAAGACCGGATCCGCTCCGGCACAAAGACCGGGCAGCGTCGGCCCAAAGACCGGATCCGCTCCGGCACAAAGACCGGCGTCCAGCGTCGGCACCCAAAGACCGGATCCGCTCCGGCACCAAAGACCGGCGTCCAGCGTCGGCACCCAAAGACCGGATCCGCTCCGGCACAAAGACCGGCGTCCAGCGTCGGCACCAAAGACCGGATCCGCTCCGGCACCAAAGACCGGCGTCCAGCGTTCAGGACCAACTCCGCACCTAAGACCGACGCCAGCGTCGGCAACGGATCCGTTCCGGCAACTAAACCAACTCCGTGTTGGCACCTAAGACCGACGCCCAGCGTCGGCAACAGAAGACCGGATCCGTTCCGGCAACTAAAAACCAACTCCGTGTTGGCACCTAAGACCGACGCCCAGCGTCGGCAACAGAAGATTGGGTCCGTTCCGGCAACTAAACCAACTCCATGTTGGCACCTAAGACCGGCGACCAGCGTCGGCAACAGAAGAACGGATTCGCTCCGGCAACTGAAGACCAATTTTGTTGGCACAAAGGACCATCAAATATCCGCCTTGTCAATGCCTGGGACGGCATCATGGCTCGCGGTCCAATCTAACGTAACCTACTATGCCTTTTCCTATCAACTGGCAATTCACAGCAGTTCGAACAAACGAAGCTCAAGAAATCAAAAATATCCATTAACCGTGAAGTTTACAAAATTGCCAATAGAAGAAAAACAACAAGCAGTTAATGAACATCCGAAGGCGGGATGCCGTCCTCAGGGACATCGTCAGGCTGCAGCTCCTCGATATCTTCCAAGTCGTAAAGTTCCTGTATCTTCTTTTTGCAATCTTGGAAGCCGACGTCATAAGCTGACGCCGCTGACTCAGCTACCTCGTCATCAAAGGCTGCTGACTTCTTATAGTCTTCTATGGCGCGGGCTCCCTTCTCTTCCGCCTCGGTGGCTTTTCCTTGGGCCTCCGCCACTGCTACCTCCAGATCCGCAATTCTAACCATGTGTTGGCGGATGGCTTCCTTAGCCGTATCGGCTTCCTGCTCAGCTGCCGTCAGCTTCTCCTCGGCAGCCTTTTGCTTCTCTTCCGCCACCTGAGCGTTCTCCAGCTCGTTGGCGGCACGGCGCTGAGCAACTTCCAGCGCGTATTCAGCCTTTTCGGCTCTAAGCCGAATAGCTCTATCTCGCCCTTCAAGGTGGCCCGAGTGTCTTCCAGAGCCATCGTCGCCCTCTCCGCCTTGATCTGAAGAGACAACATCTCCTCATGGGCTTGCCCGACTGCAGCGTCGTTCAAAGCCCAAAGATCTTTGAGGGCAACCAGAGAGTTCAAGGCCTGGAAAAGACATCTTGATAAAAGAAAAAGAAGAGAAAAAGAGAAAGGAAAAGGACAATGGTAGTGCAAAGACTCACCCAAAGATGCGCCACCGAGGCTTCGCGAAAGAAGGTGGCATGCCCTCGGCTTCGGAGGTACGTCTGCATCTCCTCCACTGAAGCCTCCTCAATGACTCGCATAGCCCAGCGGCTATGGTTCGCCAACAGCGACTGAAAGGAAGGATCGATGCTCCTCCCTTCCTTAGGCGCCGGACCCGTGGAGGTTGACCCTGCTCCAGAGCCTGCCGCCTCCGGCTCTCCAATGGGCAGAGGCACTTCAGTTGTTGCCCCCGTAGGGGGCAAGGCGGCGGCTGGAGTCATCGTTAATACCGCCGGAGCTTTACCCTTCTCCTTATGCCCAGGGGACGACGCCTGTCCCTCAGGAGATACATCAAGCAAAATGATCGAAGGAGCTGGAGCTGGGGATTCTCCCTCCAACTGGCCTCGCTCCACCCCCTGTCGGCCCCGGCCTCAGCCACAGATTCTTCGGCGGGGGGCTGGGCCACCTCGCCTATACGCGCGGACTCCACCGTCTGGGCCTTCGGGGCATCGGCCTCTCCGGTGTCAGCCTTTTTGAGGCCGCCCTTCTTCAGGATCTTGGTGCGTGGGGGCTTCACGACCGCTGTCCCACTGGCGTCGGCCGCCTCAGCGTCGGTCTCTTTAATGCCGACCCTCGCAGCGTCGGCCATCCTAGGAACTTTGGCAGCAACCCTTCCCTCGTTAGGGGATGCGGTCCCCGCGGCTTTCCTCTTCTTGGCAGCGACTTGTTTAAGTTTATGAATAGTCGGCGCCATCCCTACACAAGCAAAGAATAGTTAAAAAAAAAAAAAAAAAAAAAAAAAAAAAAAAAAAAGAGAATGAGAGGTGAATGGTCTAAGTGCTAACCCCTCGCGGGAACCAGACCAGCGCGTTGAAGACTCTCTTCGGCTATCAATTTATTGCACTTGGGAATATCGGCGGTCAAGAGCTTCCCGAACGCCACCCGGTCTCGTGGAAGGATGGAGGCGTCCCTGTTAGCATCAATATTGGGCTCCCCCCAGCTTCCACGAACCCCACTGACGTCCGCGAAGAAAAATTTGTCTTTCCACCCTTTGACAGAAGAAGGAAGACACAGCCTAAGAATCCTATTCGGTCTAGGAGTAAAAGACCACCACCCCGATTGTTTACGGAGGGTGTAGAAGCTGCGGAACAAGGAAATGCTAGCCTCTATACCCTGCAAATGGCAGAGCACTAAAAAACCAACGATAGTTCGAAACGAATTGGGAACCAGTTGGGATGGGGTCAAGGAATACCGATCCATGAGGTTGAGAATAAAGGGGTGGATCGGTAACCGGAGCCCTGCCTTAAAAAAGGCCTCATACAAGGCGACTCTTCCGGGACGAGAAGAGGTTACCCTGTCGGCCGAAGTGGGAACAAAAAAGTGAAGGTCTTGAGGAAAGCCGTACCTAATCCCTAGGTTTGCAATGTCCTGGACAGACGTAGATGACGCAGCCCCTTCGGGGGACTCCTTAGTAACCCTAGAGGGGCCGGCAACCGCCGGCCGGGCCCGAACAGGAGTTCGCCCGCCAACCGGGCGAGTCCCGGTTAGGGGACGATCGCCTGGCGCGGCTCCTGTGAATGGTGAGAAGATGAAGTAGACCACTGGACGGGCGGGGACTCAGACTGAGAAGAGCGGTGGGAGCCCCCCCAAGAACCCGAGATGGAACAAGAAGGAGAAGAAGCCATAAAGGACTAACCTGGAAAGAAGGACGTAAGCCAAATACAGAGCACAGGACTGAACAGAAGACGGACGCTGGCGGATTCAAAAGAAAGCAATGGAGGAAGAAAGGGGGGAAGATGGCAATATAAGGGCAGTTCGTCATCATTACTCCATCTCGAAACCCCCTCTAACCGTCCGATTCGACCACGCGTCCATATTCAGGAGGGAGGCGCTTCGATGGCCCGACGGTACGATAAGATCGAAAAGACTGCCAATGTAAAAGGAGGCGTTAACCTTACCGCAATGATGCCGTCCGCCTTTTCGTTGCACTGCCCGAGGGAAATCCTCCCTAATCCCAACAAAAGCGATAATGTGGAAACCGGCCCCCAGATGATGTTCACACCCCCTTTCGCAGGTAAGTAAACACTCACCAACCTCAGGGGTGGGGGGGCATATGATACGGATGGCGGTTTCCCTGGGGTGATATTATCTCGGGCACAACCTTCGAAAGCAATGATGTGACAATAAAACCCAGGGCCACCAGCGTCGGCCACCAGCGTCGGCCACCAGCGTCGGCCCCCAGCGTCGGCCTCCAGCGTCGGCCACCAGCGTCGGCCCCCAGCGTCGGCCACCAGCGTCGGCCCCAGCGTCGGCCCCAGCGTCGGCCCCCAGCGTCGGCCTCCAGCGTCAGTCTCCAACGTGACCACTCGCGTCGGCCTCCAGCTTCAGCATCAAAGACCAACTGTGTTAACACCTGTAGCTGGCGTCGGTCATCAGAGCGGGCCACCAGCGTCGGCCTCCAGCGTCCACCCTCAACACTAGTCCTCAAGGCCAGCCTCAGCGTCGGCCTTCGTGAGTCCCAATCCTGAGGTTTCGGCTTCGACCTCTAGCGCCGCCACTCAGCCTGAGCCCTCATTGTCAGCCATCATACGAGGATTAGTCTTAGGCAACAAACCCCGCGATCTAGGGTTTGTTGCCGAACAGCCCGGTTACCAAGATCACGGGCAAGTGCCGGCCTGATCGGCAGTTGCCGCTATAAGCGGCCCCCTATCCCGCAACAGTCCAACCGCTTACCGTTCGACGAAGCGGATTCGACCGTTCCAACTGACCAAAGTATACGGGATTTCCCAACAGGTATAAAGAGAGAACCCGAGCTCCAGGCAAGGGGACTCTCTCTCTTTCTCCCTCTCCAAAAATCCATAAACAATTCAATAGAATAAATTCCTGTTGGACGACTCACTAACTGGAGCGTCGGAGGGTCCCCGCCGGAACCACCGGCCCGGGACTTTTTGCAGGCTCTCGGAGGAAGACGGCGACCTCTCCCTTCTTGCAGGATCGGTGATCTTAAACTGCCCGACGTTCCCATACGTGATTCGACCGCAACACTAACTATACCATACGTAGCAACTCTCTTCACATCAAAGCTAATAGGCAATATATTCAATGGCACAATAGAAAACCAAGGCTGAGACTTTATATTAATTTCATGATCATTTTCAGCTGATTAATTAAATAATTTTTTCTTCCATACAATATGAAGATTCACACATTTCTTTCCGAACGGCTGAACCACTATTATGAGAAGAACATAAGAGGAGTAATCCTTTTCTTTTATTACAAGCGGGCGATTACACCACTCTAGGATGAGTCAGCCTGAAGTATCAGAGTACATAATTTGCTCCAATATAACCAGGCAGGGGTCACCAGGATGCCATTCCCACTAACCAGAATGACGAGCTGCAGTCGAGGTAACCCAATCCACTGCAGCATTGGCTTCCCTATAGACATGATGAATCAACGGAGCATAAGTAGACTAGAGAGAAGCCCATATATCACTGAACAGGGGGTTATGGGAGGAACATAGATCAACATCCCGTCTAATCCAGTAGATGACCATAAGAGAATCTCTCTCATAACCACCCGATGAGAGTGCAAAATACGAACACATAGGTGATGTCAGCCCAAGCAGCCTGCAACTCTGCCATAGGAACTGAAGTTTCAAGAGAGCCATGTCCACTAGCCGCGAGCAGCTCTCCCTCAGGCCCCCTGATGATAAACTCAGATCCGGCAATACGACCCGACATAGTATCATCAAAGTTTACTTTGACATAACCTGGGGGTGGGGGCTTCCAAGAGATAAAAATCGTAGAACGGTGCGCTGTCGAAACAGCAGGGGAATCCCAGAGGCCGATCTATCAGAGTAAATACCCGAATCAAAGCGAAGGTATTCCATAGCAAGAGAGCCAGCAGTGCGGATGATAGTCTGAGGTGAGACCATTTTATCAGCAAAGATACTATGGTTTCAGGTTAGCCAGATGTGATATGCCAGATAAGCTGAAAAAATACCCTGAGAGCGAATGCCACTCTGAACGGCTAAGCGAATGGCGCACAATAAAGACAACCGGTGGATCTCTCCTCTAGCATCCATGGGCTATATCGAAGCTGCTGCCAAATCTGAGAGGCACGAGAACATGTAAGAA
The DNA here is from genome assembly GCA_900491605.1 of Calamus simplicifolius. NCBI lineage: Eukaryota > Viridiplantae > Streptophyta > Magnoliopsida > Arecales > Arecaceae > Calamus > Calamus simplicifolius. Next base: position 458,279 of record UESW01004855.1, on the reverse strand, counting down.
GGGCATGCTCAACCGTCTCATCCTGAAGCCCACATATCGGACAATACGGCCTGATAGAGAATCCACGACCAGCCAGAAGAGAACAAGTACGAAGGCGGTCCCACATCAGCTTCCACAAAAAAAGCTGGATCCTGGGATGGATGGGCAAACGCCAATCCAAGCCACATCATCTAGACCCGAGGTTCAAGGGCAAAGACGATCAATCAAGTCTCTAGTAGAGGCACGAGGGAGGCAGGATCAACGCCACAGTTTGGTGTCAGAGGCAGCAGAAGAAAGAGGGATGGCAAGGATCTTGTGCACTAGCTCAGCTGTATCCCCTAGATTTCTCAATTGCTCGTGAGAATTATCACGAGGTCAGATAATAGACTCCAGATAATTAAATTTCAGGTATATCTTAATTGCTCGTGAGAATTATCACGAGGTCAGATGATAGACTTCAGATAATTAAATTCCAGGTATATTTTAATTGCCCGTGAGAATTATCACGAGGTCAGATGATAGACTACAGATAATTGAATTCCAGATATATCTTAATTGCTCGTGAGAGTTATCACAGATCAGAGATGATAGACTCTAGATATTTAAATTTCAAGTATATCTAATTACAGAGTCCCTTGATTTGGGGACTCTGCAATGCCTATAAAAGATGGTGTAGAACCCTCCTTCCCACCATACGTGGACGCCCCCTTCTCATCATCTCCTCGTGCGGACGTTTCTTCCCCAGCGCGCCTGTCTCTGGTAAGTCCCTGTCCATGCATGAGAGAGAGAAGGATTGAGAGAGAGAGAAAGTTAAAAAAAAAAGGGAAACGAAGAAGAGGGAGGAGCCGGGTTACAGAACCCAGCTTCCCCTTCCCTTCTCCGTGACCTGGTTCAGGCCCGGCGGCGTGCCCGCCGCCTCGCCGGGCCTGAGCCCCGGCCGACGACCCCACCGGCACCGGGGGCGGCGTCCGGTGGGGTGCCGGAGAACAATGAGAGAGAGAGGGGCGGAGGAGGAGAAAGAAGACTGTGAAGAAAACCGCCGGTCCGATCCTTGGTTCGGGCCCGGCGGTGTGCTCGCCGCCTCGCCGGGCCTGGGCCTTGGTCGGAGACCTCCACCGGCGCCGGGCGTGCGTCCGGTGGAGGTCCGGCCGGCCATGGTGGCCGGCCGTGCCGCCGGCGTAATCCTTAAGCCGCGGAAACAGTGAGAGAGAAAGAGAGGGATAAGAGAGAAATTAGAGAGAGAGAGAGGAGGGAAGGTCCCTGCGGCAATGGCCGGCTTTGGTCCGGCCAATGGCGGCCGGACCGACGCCAATTTGGCCGGAATTGGCGCCGGCACCGTGGAAGACACGCGGAAGAAAAATAGAAAGAAAGCTTTAAATTGATAAATTGAGAGAGAGAGAGGGTGGGGAGGCTGGCCGCGGCGGCGGCCGGCCACGGTCCGGCCAACGGCGGCCGGACCGCCTCCAATTTGGCCGGCGGCGGCCCTGGCCGCCGGCGCATCCGCTCCTCTGTTTCTTTTGAAACAGAGGAGCTGGGTTAAAAAGATTAATGGGCCGCTGGGCCGTTGATGTTTGGGCCTTGTTGGGCCGTTCTGAGCCCAGTTTGAGCAGCGTTTTGGGCCTGTATCGGGCCGAGAATGACAAAATAAATATATGGCCCGAATCAGGATTGATTCTAGTTTCTGGGAATAATTTTATTTCCCTATTTGGGTGTATACATTGAGAGATATTCAAGCCCAAAGTTGGGCCCGTGAAGTGGTTTGGGTAGAGTTTAAGAATTATTTTATAATTCAGATTTTAGAAATTTAATAATGAAAAATGATTCTGTAGGTTCCCAGGAGTCCAATTAGCTGGGTTATCAAGTGAAATTCGTGTACTGTGGTAAGTAAGTCAAGTATTATAATTTTATTAATTTAATTTTGAACTGTGAAATTACAGTTAAATATAATTATGTTAATTGGCAAAATCATGTTATTACTATGATAATATGTAATCATGATAATGACAGTAAAACTTTATGTGTCACCTCGCATGACAGATTCTCACATGACAGATTATCACATGACAGATATACCACATTGACACATTATCACATGACAGATGACAGATGACAGACACTGGTACCAGGACCCTTCCTCTTAGGGGATGTTTAAGAGGGCTACACATGATGTGTATTGTAGGGACACATAAAGAAAAATAATGACAGTATAAACAATGTAATTGTTATTGAATTAAGCTAATTGATCTGATGACATGAACCTAATGATAGCCTGATAAATGAAATTTTGAAATTATATTAGGCTTACTTATTGAGTGTGAGCTCATAAAATTCTCATAATGTTTTTCAGAGCCTCAGGAATGAAGATGGATAATTGAGATAGAAGGAGTTTCTATTAAGAAGACTTAGTTTTATTATTTTGATTTAGTTCAGATTTATTTGTAGGGCAGATAGCCCAAGACTGATAATTCTGGTTTGTAACAAATCATGGATATGGAATTTGCTTTATATTGATTTATGTGATAAGTTCAAGACGCCTTGCATGCCCGGCATGCGGCGGGTTGTCACCCTAGCTCAAATTTTTGGGTCTGGGGCGTGACAGCTTTAGTGGTATCAGAGCCTGATTATGACATTAGGGACATATACATGATGACACTTTAGGCAAAACACTAGAGTGACATAGAGACAAATTATAAATTTAAAGGAATCTCAGAAATTATGCTTTGAAAGCCTAACAATTAATGTTTACAGTGATATTAATTACAACTAATTTATCAAGAAATAAGAATGGCAAGTCGCACTAGAAGTCGACAAAATGATGAGAGTTCCCAGGTTGGTAATGCTTGCCAACCGGGAGATCTAGAAGCCACTGTAGCTGCTGCCCCTGCCAATGCAGTTGGGACTGATCAGCAGCAACTCCAGACCGAGATGCTTCAGGTTCTCTCGGGTATGGCGTAGTCGATACATGACTTGCAGCACCAGATTCTGCAGGCTTAGTCCGCTCAGCCTGAGTTCAGTTTTATTGGTGGTCATAATCACCTAGCCTCAGTGTTCATATCAGCGATGCAGGCTGGAAAGTATTTGATGAGTGGTGGTCAAGGATTTCTTGCTGTAGTCAAGGACCTTCAGCAAGAAGAGACCAAGTTGGAGGATATTCCCATAGCTCGAGAATTTCCAGATGTCTTCCCTGAGGATTTGACTAATTTACCCCCTGATCGGGAAGTCGAGTTCTCTATTGATCTAGTTCCTGGAACTGGGCCTATATCAAAGGCCCCTTACCGTATGGCCCCGGCTGAGCTAAAAGAACTGAAGGATCAACTGCAAGAGCTCCTAGATCGAGGATTTATTAGACCCAGTGCTTCTCCTTGGGGTGCTCCAGTCCTATTTGTTAAGAAGAAGGATGGCAGTCTTCGACTCTGCATTGATTACCGGGGAATCAATAAAGTAACAGCGAAATAAGTATCCTCTGCCAAGGATTGACGACTTGTTTGATCAACTTCAAGGAGCCCGGATATTCTCAAAGATTGATCTTAGGTCCGGGTACCATCAGCTTAAAGTCAAAGAAGGGGATGTACCAAAGACAGCATTTAGAACCAGATATGGCCACTATGAGTTCTTGGTGATGCCGTTTGGGTTAACTAATGCCCCAGCAGCATTCATGGACTTAATGAACAGAATTTTTAAACCATATCTGGATCAGTTTGTGGTGAAGCTTTATCATTTTGGTTGGATCAAGTATCTTTCTTGGGTCATATAATCTCTGTATCTGTATTGAAGCTATCACAACTGGAGCCATAAGGAGGTATTACCAAAAATTTGTGGAGAATTTTTCTCGCATTGCTCTACCCCTAACTCGCTTAACCCAAAAGCGAGTGAAGTTTGACTGGACAGTGGAGTGTGAGGAAAGTTTCCAGGAGTTAAAGCAGCGCCTGGTGTCAGCTCCCATTCTTGTTCTTCCAACGGGATCTGAAGGTTTCACTATATACACTGATGCCTCTCGAAAAGGATTGGGATGTGTTTTGATGCAGAATGAAAGAGTGATAGCTTATGCCTCCAGACAACTGAAACCTTATGAGCAAAATTATCCTACTCATGACTGGAATTGGCTGCTGTGGTTTTTGCTCTGAAGATTTGGCGGCATTATCTATATGGAGTGTCGTGTGATGTGTATACAGATCATAAGAGTTTAAAATACATTTTCACACAGAAGGAGCTGAATTTAAGGCAGAGGAGGTGGTTGGAACTATTGAAGGATTATGACCTGAATCTACAGTATCATCCTGGGAAGGCCAATGTAGTAGCTGATGCCTTGAGCAGAAAATCCTCTTCTGAGTTAGCTGCTATGATTACCTCCCAGCCTCACGTATTGAGAGATCTGGAGAAGTGGGAGGTTGGTCTGAGAGTACAGCAGTCTGATGGACTTATTGCAGCACTTGTACTCCAGCCGACCTTAGTTGACAGAATCAAGTCCTCCCAGATGGAAGATCCAGAGCTACAAAGGATTAAAGAAGTGGTACAATCAGGAGTTCAGAATGAATTTTATATAATGGATGATGGATCCCTGAAATTTGAAGGAAGACTTTGTGTGCCAAACAGTGAAGAGCTAAAGGCTGAAATTTTGAAAGAGGCTCACTACTCTCCCTATACTGTGCATCCAGGTGGCACTAAGATGTACAGAGACTTAAAGGAAAATTTTTGGTGGAAAGGCATGAAGAGGGAGATTGCTCAGTATGTGGCCAAGTGCTTGGTGTGTCAGCAAGTGAAAGCCGAGCATCAAAGGCCTGCAGGGCCTCTTCAGTCTCTGATGATTCCACAGTGGAAATGGGAAAAGATTACAATGGACTTTGTGACTGGTCTGCCCAAAACTCCTAAGAGCAACGATGCAGTTTGGGTCATTGTGGACAGACTAACAAAATCAGCTCATTTCCTACCTTTCAGAGTTGGGGTCTCTAGTGAAAGATTGGCTAATTTGTATATTGAACAGATCGTGAGACTCCATGGTGTTCCGGTATCTATTGTATCAGATAGAGATACCAGGTTTGTGTCCCAGTTTTGGAAGAGCCTTCATAAGGCCATGGGAACCAAACTAAACTTCAGTACAGCCTATCATCCCCAGTCAGATGGACAATCAGAGAGGACCATACAGATTCTGGAGGACATGTTGCGAGCCTGTGTGATGGACTTGGGTGGAGCTTGGGATAACCACTTACCTTTGGTGGAGTTTGCATATAATAATAGTTACCAAGCCAGCATCCAGATGGCTCCATTTGAAGCTCTGTATGGTAGGAGGTGCAGATCTCCTATATGTTGGGATGACGTGGGGGAAAGGAAGTTGCTAGGCCCTGAGCTGATTCAGCAAACAGTAGATAAGGTGCATTTGATCAGGGAGCGTCTTCGTACAGCTCAGAGCAGGCAAAAGAGTTATGCTGATGTCAGAAGAAGGGAATTGGAATTCCAGGTTGGGGATCATGTCTTCTTAAAGGTATCACCAACCAAAGATGTGATGAGATTTGGGATTAAAGGAAAGCTGAGTCCACGTTATATTGGACCTTTTGAGATCTTGAGTAGAGTTGGAGAGGTTGCTTACAGCCTGGCACTGCCTCCGATTCTATCTGGGGTACACAATGTTTTTCATGTATCTATGCTGAGAAGTATATCTCTGACCCCAGCCATGTCATAGCATATGAGCCTATACAGTTGAAGAAAGATTTATCATATGAAGAGCATCCTTTGCGTATCGTAGACCGCAAAGATCAAGTTCTAAGACGGCGTACCATTCCCTATGTCAAGGTGCAATGGAATAATCATTCTGAAAGAGAGGCTACTTGGGAACTGGAAGAAGAAATGAAAGAAAAGTATCCACGACTATTTGTATCTTAAAATAGTTAATGATTGAAAACTGTTAACTTTAGTTGATTGTTAGTCCTTGGGACAGAAATTTGGACCTTTAATTTTTATAATAAAAGTTATCAATTTCGAGGCCGAAATTTTTATAAGGAGGGGAGAATGTAATCCCCTAGATTTCTCAATTGCTCGTGAGAATTATCACGAGGTCAGATGATAGACTCCAGATAATTGAATTTCAGGTATATCTTAATTGCTCGTGAGTCACGAGGTCAGATGATAGACTCCAGAATTCCATTGATGAGAATTATCAGATGATAGACTCCAGATAATTGAATTCCAGATATATCTTAATTGCTCGTGAGAGTTATCACATGATCAGATGATATGATAGACTTTAGATATTTAAATTTCAAGTATATCTAATTACAGAGTCCCTTGATTTGGGGACTCTGCAATGCCTATAAAAGATGGGTAGAACCCTCCTTCCCACCATACGTGGGTGCCCCCTTCTCATCATCTCCTCGTGCGGACTTCTTCCCCAGCGTGCTTGTCTCTGGTAAGTCCCTCCATGCATGAGAGAGAGAAGATTGAGAGAGAGAGAAAGTTAAAAAAAAAAAAACGAAGAAGAGGGAGGAGCCGGGTTACAGAACCCAGCTCTCCCCTTCCTTCTCCGTGACCTGGTTCAGGCCCGGCGGCGTGCCCGCCGCCTCGCCGGGCCTGAGCCCCGGCCGACGACCCCACCGGCACCGGGGGCGGCGTCCGGTGGGGTGCCGGAGAATAATGAGAGAGAGAAGTGGGCGGAGGAGGGAGAAAGAAGATCTGTGAAGAAACGACCGCCGGTCCGATCCTTGGTTCGGGCCCGGCGGTGTGCTCGCCGCCTCGCCGGGCCTGGGCCTTGGTCGGAGACCTCCACCGGCGCCGGGCGTGCGTCCGGTGGAGGTCCGGCCGGCCATGGTGGCCGGCCGTGCCGCCGGCGTAATCCGTAAGCCGCGGAAAAGTGAGAGAGAAAGAGAGGGATAAAGAGAAATTAGAGAGAGAGAGAGGAAGGGAAGGTCTCCTGCGGCAATGGCCGGCTTTGGTCCGGCCAATGGCGGCCGGACCGACGCCAATTTGGCCGGAATTGGCCGGCACCGTGGAAGACACGCGGAAAAAAGAAAGAAAGCTTTAAATTGATAAAATTGTGAGAGAGAGAGGGTGGGGAGGTTGGCCGCGGCGGCGGCCGGCCACGGTCCGGCCAACGGCGGCCGGACCGCCTCCAATTTGGCCGGCGGCGGCCCTGGCCGCCGGCATGGCATCCGCTCCTCTGTTTCTTTTGAAACAGAGGAGCTGGGTTAAAAAGTATTAATGGGCCGCTGGGCCGTTGGATGTTTGGGCCTTGTTGGGCCGTTCTGAGCCCAGTTTGAGCAGCGTTTTGGGCCTGTATCGGGCCGAGAATGAAATAAATATATGGCCCGAATCAGGATTTATTCTAGTTTCTGGGAATAATTTTATTTCCCTATTTGGGTGTATACATTGAGAGATATTCAAGCCCAAAGTTGGGCCCGTGAAGTGGTTTGGGTAGAGTTTAAGAATTATTTTATAATTCAGATTTTAGAAATTTAATAATGGAAAATGATTATGTAGGTTCCCAGGAGTCCAATTAGCTGGGTTATCAAGTGAAATTCGTGTACTGTGGTAAGTAAGTCAAGTATTATAATTTTATTAATTATTGAACTGTGAAATTACAGTTAAATGTAATTATGTTAATTGGCAAAATCATGTTATTACTATGATAATATGTAATCATGATAATGACAGTAAAACTTTATGTGTCACCTCGGTTCTCACATGACAGATTCCCACATGACAGATTATCACATTATCACATGACAGATGACAGACACTGGTACCAGACCCTTCCTCTTAGGGGATGTTTAAGAGGGCTACACATGATGTGTACATGACAGATGACAGATGACAGACACTGGTACCAGAACCCTTCCTCTTAGGGGATGTTTAAGAGGGCTACACATGATGTGTACATGACAGATGACAGATGATAGACACTGGTACCAGGACCCTTCCTCTTAGGGGATGTTTAAGAGGGCTACACATGATGTGTAATGTAGGGCCACATAAAGAAAAATAATGACAGTATAAACAATGTAATTGTTATTGAATTAAGCTAATTGATCTGATGACATGAACCTAATGATAGCCTGATAAATGAAATTTTGAAATTATATTAGGCTTACTTATTGAGTGTGAGCTCATAAAATTCTCATAATGTTTTTCAGAGCCTCAGGAATGAAGATGGATAATTGAGATAGAAGGAGTTTTCTATTAAGAAGACTTAGTTTTATCATTTTGATTTAGTTCAGATTTATTTGTAGGGCAGATAGCCCAAGACTGATAATTCTAGTTTGTAACAAATCATGGATATGGAATTTGCTTTATATTGATTTATGTGATAAGTTCAAGACGCCTTGCATGCCCGGCATGCGGCGGGTTGTCACCCTAGCCCAAATTTTTGGGTCTGGGGCGTGACATCAGCTCCAAAGAATCGGGACACCATAGGGACATGCCAGGCAGGAGAATTATAACAAATCAAAGCAGAAACAGGCAGAGAAGGTCCAATATCAGAGCTAAAGAAGGTCGGCCAGCGAGCTAGAGGAAGGTCCGCTATCCAGGTGTCATGAGTAACATCAATAGAACTCTCATCCCCAATCATCCAATGGATATCGGTCATGTTGGGGAGATTGTTGAAAAATTACATGCCCCAATCTATCTTATTGATTTTGATGATTACCAAAAGCCATGTGTACATTAAATGATGTAATGAGTTTATTTACATGAGCAATGAATTTATTTAGAACAATGAATGAGAATGTTAAAGTATAACTTTAATCAAATTGAAAGTAACTTCATGTTCAATGTTTAAGCTTTCAAAAAGAAATTTTATACTTAATATGTTAATCAATGAGTTTTTGGAACATTTCTTGAATTGATTCTTAATGTCAATTTTATTATATTCAAGTCAAAATATTGATTTAAAATGAATCTGGAATGAATTTAAAGTCAATCAGAAAACTTTCTGATTTTTGATACGTTCCAGAGCCGACTCTTGAGTTTCAGAGTCGACTCCACTCAGAGTACAGAAATGACTGTCTGTCTCGAGTCGACCCATGCAATTTCTCGAGTCGACCCTCGATTCTGTCGAGCCGACTCCATGACTGTGAGAGTCGACTCCGCTCAGACACTAGAGGTGTGTTTTTCTGAGCACTTCGCGAGTCGACCCCCAACTTTTCATGAGTCGACCCCCGACTGTCAGGAGTCGACACTTTACTTTTGATGAGTCGACCCTATAACTTTCTGAATATTTCTATTTTGGTATCACGACCTCGAGCCGACTCGCGGAAAGCATGAGTCGACTCCAGCAAATCTAGGCAAAATTTTTCTGAATGCCAACTCAGCGTCAATGGTAAGATTTTTAATTAACGGCTATTTTTCTTTGTTTCTAACGGCTATATTTTTGTAGAATCTATAAATAGAGAAGCCGTTTTCAAATCAAACATATACAAATAGAGAGATATTCATTTCAAGAGAAAAGAAAAGAAAAATCAGAAAAATAGAGCTTCAATTGAAAAAATCCAAGATTCAAAATAGAGTGAAAGAAAGAGTGTGAAATCAAAGGAAGCTCCTTCTGTGTTCAAGCTCAACAATCCAAGGAAGCTTCAGAAGAAAATTCAAGAGCTATTCAAGAGCATCTCAAGTGATTTTCAACACTCAAAGAAAAGAGGAAAAGCTCAAATCAACTCCAACATACATTCCGTGAAGAATCCGAGCTGAGGCCCGATTCTACACTGCAAAGGAGTTGAGGAAAAGAGGAAAAGAAGAAAAGCTCAAAGCCAACCAACTGCAAATCAGGCTTTTCTAAACTTCATTTATATATTTGTTTATCTGCTCATTGAGGAGCTTTGTAACTGAAAAACAATACTTTTATTCCTTGTGTCTAGTTCAATCTGGGGGATTGAACTAGTTGAGGTAGTCTTACCTCGGTACAAGCTTGGTAAAGCTTGGGTTAGGGTTTTTTGTGCTGGTGAGCCCTTGAAAACCAGCTGGGTTCATTGTGATCCCGGAAAAACAACAAGTTTGAGTTGTGAGCTTGTAAAACAACTCTGCTGTAATCTAGGGTGATTATAGTGTGGACCCAAGTGAATTTTGGGAGTGGACGTAGGTGTTGGATACACCGAACCACTATAAAATCTTTGTGTTTGCCGTGCTTCCATTGACTCTTTCTCTATCTCTGTTTTATTCATTGCATTTTGTATTTGCATTGCTATTGCCTTCATTCTTATTAAGCAACATTTTTGAAAGGCTAATTTTTAAAGAACCCAATTCACCCCCCCCTCTTGGGTTGTCATCTGGGCCAACAGGTCATAATAGTGGGGGAAAATTGGCAAATCACTCTCCAGATGAAGGAACAACCATGGGGAATATGGAAGACCGAATTGGGAGTCTAGCCATCGTATCTATCTCGCATGACAGAGCTCCAAAAGCAATGTGGTTCCAATAGAAATTTGGAGGCGTGCCTGGCAAGGAGAGCCTCTCTACGGACCTCCAAGGACTATATCCCCATACCTCCCTCGCGAATAGGCAAGCAAACCATATCCCAGGACAGAAGATGAAGACCATGACCTCTCTGTGTCGACGCCCACAAGAAGTCACAAAAACGTCGCTCTATCCATCGAAGGCAGATAGTCGGAATCAAGGCGTTAGACAAAAGGTAAAGGGGGAGAGATGTGAGGATAGATCGAAGCAAAGTAACACGCCCCATTATAGAAAGGCCAGAAACCTGCCATCGATCCAACTATCAGTAATCCATCGCTCTAGGTTCCCAAAATCCTGCTGATGGGGACGCTGCCCCGTTATAGGGATCCCAAGGAAGGTCATGCGGTCAGAAATCGTTGAAATCCCAAATAACTGGGAGATGGCAGCACAACAACGGTGTGAGGTCAACGGGCTAAAACACAAAATAGATTTATGCAAGTTGATCAGCTGGCCAGAAGCCTGACAATAAGACTAAAGGATAGCGGAGCAGACAGTCGCATTCTGGATAGTAGCAGGGCTAAGCAAGATACAGTCATATGCAAAGAGGAGGTGTGAGAGAGGGGGACCAGTGGGCCCAGGCATGTAAGGCTGCAGCTGAGACACCCCAACTGCCTGAACAAGAGCGCGAGATAGATCATCAGCACATAGAATAAACAAAAAGGTAAAGAGGGGGCATCCCTGACGAAGACCCATGACAGAAGGAAAAAAACTAGTCGGATTGCCATTAATAAGGATAGAAAAGATGGGCCACTGAACACATGCCATAATCCAGTCTATAAAGAGATTAGCAAAGTCGAACTACCGAAGCGTCTGCTTAAGAAATATCCAACTGATCCTATCGTAAGCTCTCTCCATATCCAACTTGACTGCCATTAGTCTCTGCCTGCTTGCCACATGCTGAAGATCATACATGAATTCCTGGGCAATAAGGGCATTATCAGAGATGCTATGACCACGGATGAAAGCCCCTTACTCAGGAGAAATCAGGCGAGGTATGACCCCCTGCATCCGAGTAACCAATAGGCGAGCACAAACTTTATATAGAGTGGTGCACAATCTAATAGGCCGATAATGCTGGAGAAGCAATACGTCCAATCACTTTAGGATAAGGGCAATAAATATTCGTTTCCAATCCCAAGGTATGGATCTAGAGGAGAAAATAGACTAGATAGCTGAGATAACATCCTACCCCACAATGTCCCAGTAGTGCCAGAAAAAAAATGCTGAAAGCCATCTGGGCCTGGAGCCTTATCAGGCCCCAGAACCCAAACAGTGGAACGAATCTCCTCCGCAGAGACCGCCCTCGTAAGCATACCATTATCAGCATCAGAAACCCTAGCAGACTGAGAGACAGGGGTAAGAGGAGATCCACCGACAAACTACTCCGGCCAGCGGGTCTAGAAAAACCGAGAGATTTGCTCCCGAATGGCCTCATCATCATCAAAGATATGCCCCTCCTCATCACTGATACACCTGATCTGATTCACAGCACGCCGAGCCAAAGTAGTTTGATGAAAGAATCTAGTATTACGGTCACCCTCCAGGAGCCACTGGACCCGAGACCGCTGTCGCCAGAAGATCTCCTGATGACTGAGTAAGGTGTGGTGCAAAGACAAACTCTTCCTAAGAGACTGAAGATCAATCATGGAAAGACCACCATCGCGATCCTCCTTAGCCTGAAGAGAAGCAATATCAGCTTCCACAGACTGCACCCGTTGCCGCATATCCCCCACCTCCCTACTGTGCCACCTTAAAAGTCTACGCTTCGTAAGTTCAAGGCGCTGAGATAAATGATAGGTGGAGCTCCCTCTGACTGGCAGATGTCAGACCTAGTAAATCAGAGATCGAGCTGAAGAATAGTGTGTCCAAAACTGCTCGAACTAAAATGGTCCCCGACACAAAGAGAATGGCTCAGTGGATATCAGCAGAGGGCAGTGGTCCGAAGCAATCCGCAGAAGATGAGTGGTAGTGGCATGAGAAAAATAGTGAAGCCATCCAGAAGAGGCCATAGCCCGATCCAGATGTTCCCATGCACGAGCAGAACCCTAACGGTTATTATACCAAGTAAACTGTAGACCCAAAATCCCAAGTCAAAGAGACCAGCAGAGGAAATGAAGGAGCGAAACTCACTAGAGTTCGGGGTATCCATAAATCGGTGTCCGCCATACTTTTCTGAAGCGTTCACAATACAATTAAAATCACCAGCAATGAGAGTGGAAAAACCCTAATCTAAGAATGTAAAAATCTCAGACCATAGGCAGCGCCACTCCCGATAGTTCGTACTAGCATAGACACCCAGAAGCAACCAGAGTGGAGCAGTCCCCTCTGAAACAACCAAGGTGATCTGCTGATGACAACAGTGGAAAGCATCAACACGAATAGAAGGGGTCTACCATAGAGCCAGAATACCCCCAAAAAGACCATTAGAGACTGGGAGACCCGGCGCCGGAAATGCTGAAGACTAGGTCTAGACAGACGAGTTTCCAATAAAACACAAATATCAAAATGATGAAGATGCAATAGCTGACTAAATGAGGAGTGAAATGAAGGTTTCAGAGCTTCTCAAACATTCCAGATGAGAATCCGCATTTAATCAAGTTGGGGTTTTCCTTGTACCCTTACTTGGGACCCGATCGTATCCATATCCGAAGGACCTCCTGAAGAGGGCGACACTGCCATAATACCCTGATTAGGAGAAGAATACTGTAACAAAGTGCCCTAATCAGAGTAAACTAACTACTGGGATAGCTCCATATCTTCTGCCCCACGGAAGCCAGAATCCCGATGGGTAGAGAGGAAGGCAACATTGCCTCTTTCAAAATAGAGACAACAATATCATGGTCACATCTATCCTGGGATGGCAATTGGGGACCACAGACCACCCCCTAGGAATTACCCACATCGCCTTTGCCCTTGCCTTTGACTGCCTTGGGAATTACCCTCTGGGCTACAAGTTCAGCAGGCTAGGCCCGTTTAAGAGAAGCAGAATTGGCATCCTCCTGGACCTTAGGCACTCCAGCCCAACGATCCGATCCACGAAGACCAAAGGGATTAGTGGCCACTTTGTTTCCCGAACCCAACTTACTCCCTGAATCAGTAATGTGGGCTTCCTCCTGAGACAATGATCCAAGGTCAGAGGGCAGGAACTGCTGACCCTGGCCTGAATCTTTCTGAGATGAGTCAGGGACCATCGCAAAAAACTTGAAAACAGATTTCAAGCTTGACTCCTTGTCTCTCTGCTCAACCGAGTGATGGATCTTCCTGGATCTATTGCTTGCCTTCTGAGGATTAGAACCATTGTTCAGAGAAACATCAATGTTAGCTACAGTAACCGGCACGGAGAAAACCTCCTGGCACGGATCGAGAGCTGCAGACAGGTCGGGACTCACAACCTCGACATTACGAGCCGAAGGTGAAGGAACAGCACGCCTGCAAGCAACCTTCCCTGGAGTCATCCACCCTTCATCTGCTGCCTGAGGAACTGGCTTAGCATTGGCCGATGAAGATATCGATGAAGACCGAGGGCCAGGGCCAGGACCAGAAGCAGAGGATGGTTTACGATGCCAGAGCGCCGCCATCCAAGGTCCAAAATGAGGAGCAGCAGAGGAGGAAGATGGCGCTAGTGAAGAAGAACACGAGCCTGACAAATGGAGGGATCTACAATGGAGGCAAATTCCTTCAATGTGTTTGTAAGCGAACTGCTGCCAAAACGGGGAACCATTCCCTCTGAGTCTCGCACCAGGACGGAGAGGTTGGCTTAGATCCACTCCCATAGAAGCTCGGGCAAAGCCACCTCGGTGCCTGTCCTTCGTGGAGGAGTCCACAGCAACGAACTGCCCTGCCACTGATAGAATGGAACGCAGAGAATCATCGGACCAATACTCTATTGGGAGGATTGGAAATCGAATCCACAACAGAGATGATTTCAGAGCATCGTCCGCAAGGATGAAGTCTGGGTGCCAGGGTTCAACAACAAGAGGTTGTCCATTGACAACCCATGGCTGGTTCAGAGCAGCATCTCTGGCTGCCGGGGCTTCAAATTTCATCAGAGCCGTGTGGTGGGAGAGGCTGATGGAAGAGATACTTCCGGCAAGGCCAGCTTGGCGGAACTCCTGAACAACGGCTTCTGGAGGCACCCACCGTGAGAGGCTCCGCACAATCAAACCACTTGTAGACCATTCCTTGATCTCAGGTCAATAGCCTCGGACGGGAGCTGAAAGATGTTCGGAAACTGCACTTCCAACCCGAAAATTTCAGCTGGGGAAGGTGCTGGAGTAGACCAAAGGAACTGCAGCCCACCCTGTCGTCATGAAGGTCCATCGGACACTTGACAACGATCACCACCGGACAGTGGGGAGGGGTTGACATTCGCCAACGAGAACGAAGCTCAGTGCCTCAGGAACGACAACGATCACCAGTGATCAGGATGAAGGAAGACCGAAGCACCAATCTTAAAGCACCCACAGAGAGGAAACCTCAGGACAAAGGAAGGAGGTCCTACCATCCATCTTTAAATGAGCAATCCTTATTAAAACAATACTTGGTAGCTAGAACTTTTGTTAGTTAAAAGCTATGTTTAAATAGCACCTTCCACCAACAATTTTGCTTTAAAGCATTGTCTACCGTACTTGAACGTCTAAAATATCATGTCCTCATTTTTTTTTTTTGGTACAGACGGGCGATCACACAAGCCTTGTGTGATTCAGCCCAAAAAAGTCAAAGTACAATATCTGCTTAAGAGCATAGGGACAGGGGTTGCCCTGCTTCCATGCCTAGAATCCATCATGATGGGCCATAGTAGCCGCCACTCAATCTACCGCAGAATTAGCTTTCTGGTAGATGTGCCGGATGTAGACACTGTGGACATCTCACAGAGCAGCCTGAATATCACTGAGAATAGGGTTGGTGGGCGCATAATCGTAGAATCCCATACGAATCCATCGAATAACAGAGAGAGAATCTCCCTCAATGAACAGGCATTGCGCATGAAGCTGCCTAATAGTATGGGAGATACCAGCCCACACTGCATAAAG
Organism: Calamus simplicifolius; assembly: GCA_900491605.1. NCBI lineage: Eukaryota > Viridiplantae > Streptophyta > Magnoliopsida > Arecales > Arecaceae > Calamus > Calamus simplicifolius. The sequence continues at coordinate 442,833 of UESW01004855.1, read as the reverse complement.
CTCAGCCATGGGAACAGAAGAGTCAAGGGAGCCAAAGCCACCAGCCGCCAGCAAAGCTTCATCAGTCCCCTGAATAATAAAACCAGACCCAGCAAGTCTACCATGAATGCTTCCATCAAAGTTGATTTTTACAAACCCTGGAGGAGGGGGTTCCCAAGAGATATAAACCATACGACGGTTAGCTGCCGAAACAACAGGGGAGCCCCAGTGGCCAGGATTGTAAGAATCAAACCCATTGAGAAGAAGAGCACTTTCAGCAACCATAGATTTGACCTTCCGCTCTAATCTGTGAAGGAAAGTAGTCTTGTTAGTAAAGATAAGCGCATTCCGCGACAGCCAGATCTGATAGGCAGTAATAGCCCAAAGGGCGCTACACTGTCTAGTGGTCCTCCGAAGAGCATCAAGGAAGGGGGAGCATGAAGAACCAGAATCATCCACTCTGCAGTCATAACTCATCCTCATCCATATCTCGCTCAATATAGGATAGGTAAAAATGGCATGATTAATAGTCTCCTCTTCCTACCCACACAACAGACAAATCGCCTCAATATGAAGACCCATTCTCGATAATATAGAACAAGAAGGAAGACAGTCCCACAAAATTTTTCATATGAATAATTGGACCCTGGGATGAACAGAGAGCTTCCATATCCAACTAGCATCCCACGAATCCTGGAGCTGAGGTCTATAATCCTCAATAAGATCCCTAATGGGGGCCCTAGAAAGACAAGATCTCCTCCATAACCTCATGTCAGGAATGTGACCCAATGTGAGAGGAATAGAAAGGATCCGCCGAGCAAGCTCCTCCTTGAATAAACTAGTCACCATGGGGGTATCCCAGGATGAGAGATCCTGAATGATAAGATCCTTCACCCTCATATGCAGCGGAATATCCATGCTAATAAAAGACGGCCAACAAGATAGGAGAAGATCAAAAATCCATCTATCCTGAACAACATCGATTAGGGAGCCATCACCAATCATTCACGATATATTGCTCATAATAGACGGAGCATGATGACACACCTCTTTCCAAAAGAAAGAATACCGTCGAGTCAGCTGAGGGTCCATAACAGGATACCAATCTCCATATCTAGCTCGCATGAAGGAGCTCTAGAAACAGTGAGGATCAAGGATAAACATAGAAGCATGCCTCGCCATCAAAGCATCTCTCCTCACAAGCAGGGACTGAATACCAAGACCACCTTCTTGCAAGGGCATGCAAATCAAATCCCAGGCCTGAAGATGAACTCCGTGGCCATTATACATGGAAGCCCACAGAAAGTCCCTAAAACATCGCTCAATCCTCCGCAAACAAGTGATAGGGACCGCAGCATTAGAGAGGATATGCATAGGAAGGGATGTAAGGATAGAGCGGATGAGAGTGATTCTAGCCATCATGGATAATCCAGTGATCTGCCAACCATCAATCCGATCTCGAATACGTCACTTAATAATAGCAAAATCACTAATGCAAGGATGCCTCCCCAAGATAGGAATTCCCAGATATGACAGCCCATCAGCCTTAGTAAAAATACCCAGAGCATGATGAATAGCTTCCCTGGTAGAGCTGGGAGTCTTGAGGCTAAAACATATGGTTGACTTTTGTAAGTTGACCTTCTGCCCCGAAGCATGACAGTAGCACTGAATAAGAGAAGCATAACTAGCAGCATTATGAAGAGATGCCTGGCCCAGAAGAATATAGTCGTCCGCAAAAAGAAGGTGGGAAACAGGGGGGTCCCAAAGGTCTAGCTAGAAAGGGAGCAATGCGACCGTCCTACTGCGCCTGATGAAAAGCATGGGAGAGATCGTCCATAGCCAGGACGAACAGAAACGAGGATAAGGGGCATCCCTATCTCAGCCCCATAGAAGAATGGAAGAAACTAGTCTGCATACCATTAATAATCAAAGAGAATGATGGCTTCAAGATGCAGGCCATAATCCAGTCAATGAATAGCTCATAAAAGCCAAACTCAATCAGAGTCCGATGCAAAAAGACCCAGCTCAATCTATCATAGGCACGCTCCATATCAAGCTTGACTGCCATAAGACACTGTCTGGCCGAGGCATGCTGAAGATCATGCATGAACTCCTGCGTAATGAGAATATTATCGAAAATACTCCGACCTCTGATGAAGGCCCCTTGTTCAGCATAGATAAGCTGAGGAATCACCACATGCATCCGGGAGACAAGAAGGCAGGCACAGACCTTGTATAGAGTAGTACACAGACTAATCGGTCGAAAGTGATGGGGTGAAGAAGCATCAAAGCGCTTTGGAACAAGAGTGACAAGAGTGTGATTCCAATCAGAATGAATAGATTTGGAGAGAAAAGCACTCTGAATAGCCTGAGTAACCTCTGAGCCAACAATGTCCCAGTAATGACAGAAAAATAATGGCAGAAAACCATCAGGGTCAGGCGCCTTGTCAGGCCCTAGGTCCCATAAAGCCATACAAATCTCCTCAACCGTGATTGGTCTGGTCAAAAGGTCATTCTGATGATTAGAGACTTGCTTAGCAAGAGGAACCCGAAACACAGGAGCCCCAACACCAGATGACTCAGTCCATCTAGATTGGAAGAAATGAAGTAACTGATCACGGATAATGATAGGATCATCCTGGGGATTGCCCTCCTCATCAACTAATCTCCGAATCATGTTAGTAGCCCAATGCTTCAAAGTAGCTGGTGGAAAAATCTGGTGTTGCGGTCTCCTTCTCGGATCCATTGGATCCTGGATCACTATCTACAATAAGACTCCTACTACAGAAGAAGGGAGTGGTGAAGAGCAAGCATAGAGCGAAGAGAGGAAAGATCAAGAACTGAGAGACAGCCCTCCCGATCCTCCCTATCTTGGATATGGGCTATGTCAGCTTCAACTTGCTCTATCTGCCTTACTAAATTGCCAACCTCTATTCTGTTCCATCTAGACAGGTGATGCCTGACCAGCTCCAATCGTCTAGAGAGACGGTAAATAACATTACCTCTCATAGGTAAGTTCCAGACCTGGGATATGATAGAATGAGCCGAAGGGTAGGAGGTCCAGAATTGCTCAAATCTAAACTGTCGCCGGTGATGAAGAACAGGATCAGTAGAAATCAAAATAGGATAGTGATCAGACGCAATCCTAGATAGATGAGTGACAGTGGCAGAGGAAAACATTTGAGTCCACTGAACAGTAGCCAGAGCTCTATCGAGCCTTTTCCAAACACGAGCCGAACCCTGACGATTATTACACCAGGTAAATTGGGCTCCAGAAAATCCCAGATGTAACAAACCATCAGAAGAGATAAACAATATGAACTCAGAGATATCTGCTAAATCGATAACCCATCTGCCACCTTTCTTTTCATTAGCAGCAACGATACAATTAAAGTCACCAGCCAAAATGGACGGGATACCCTGATCAATGAGGGAGAGCATCTCAGCCTAGAGAACACGCCTTTCCCTAAAATTAGTACTAGCATACACCCCCGAAAGGAGCCAGGGGTCAGAAGCCCCTTCAAATACAAGAAGGGCTATCTGCTGTTTACACTAATGAAAAGCATTTATAGAAACCGAGGAGTGGCACCAAAAAGCAATGATCCCACCGGATAGACTCTCGGACTCTACAGCATATGAAGACCAAGTACTGGAAGCCTGTCTCCGGAATCGAACCAAGCTATCTCCCGATAACCGGGTTTTCGTTAAAATACATATATCAAAATTATGAATCTGCAACAATCTAGCAAAGGAGGATCGAAAAGATGGTTTTCGAGCTCCTCTAACATTCCATATAAGAATTTTCATTTATAATTGGGGGGAAAAGTGAATACCACCCTGATCTTCCCTCATAACAGAATCAAAAAGGTGCCCCCAAAGGCATGGTGCCACCCACATCTGACTCCATAGTACAATCCATCCTAGGATTATTAGCCCGATGGACAACTGCCTCAAAACAACTTCAGCAGGCCGAGATCCCTCAATAGGGAGGCCGGAATCCTTGGGCTTACCCTGGATTGCCGTTTGAGAGTGGATAGAATCGCATCATGGTTACAGTTCACATCCATTGAAGACTAACCGCCACTTATAACGCGGCCTGACTCTTGACCAGCGGATGTCTTTTGAGACCTACTAGCAGTAACAGTAGGAGCTCGGGCAGGGTTCAGAGTAGCAGTTAGATTAAACTTCTCCTTAGCCCCTTAAGCCAACAAAGCAATGCCTTTTCCTTTCCGTTTTCCATTTCTAGAAGACATCCGCAAAGGGTGGGACTCCTTCGGTCTGGCATGCTTAGAAGGACTCGGATTAGCATCCGACGGACTGAAGGCGTAGTTTCCCAATTACCCACACCCAGGATAACAAATGGGTTATTAGACTTCAATTTAGGGATCACAACAAGCTGGAGTTCAGACCCATCCATTTGAACTCCACTCTTCTTTGTCTCCACTGAACCGTTGAAACCGGCACAGTCTCCTTCAACCGGCACGCCTCTTGTATCACTGAAGCCATCAACTGGAAGGCCAGGCCCCAACTTCAAACTAGCCGGAGCATGAGCAAGAGCCGACACCACACAGGCAGGGGACTTGCCAACCTTGATGGATCTCCGGCAAGCCACCTTAGCAGGGGACAGCCAGTCATCAGCCAACTTATCCGGCTTCAGAGAACCAGATGAGGGAGGCTCAGGAACAGTATGAGAAGACCCAGGAGCCAACGGAACATCCCTCTGCACTTGACCCGGAGGCCGACGGCGGCGGGTAGCCGACATCCAAGGCCCAAAGCTAGGCTCGGCCGAAGACTTCTGAGTCACCGGAGACGGGGAAGACAGGGTACAGGGCCCCGTGAGATGGATCGAACCACAGCTTGGGCAGATGCCTTCAAAGTGTTCAAATTGGAACTGTTGCCAAAAGGGGGAACCCATCCCCTGAACTCTGACACTCGGCCGGAGAGGACGTCGGAGATCTACACGCACACAAGCTCTGGCAAATCCCCCTCTGGACAGCAAGCGAGTGGCAGAATCAGTGAACATGAACTCTCCTGCCAGCGCCAAAATATCTTTCAAGACCTCTTCATTCCAAAATTCAACAGGGAGTGATGGCAATTACACCCAAAGGAGGGCAGAGGACACCACATCCAGAGCTGAAACAAACTCCGGCCGCCATTCTTCAATTGCGACAGGCTGCCCGTTAACCACCCAAGGATAATCACAATTTCCTTCGACGCTAGATCATCAAACCGAAATATATGGCAGTGATGAGCAAGGCTCAGCGGCTGGATGTCACCAGAAACCCCCCCTCGCTGGAACTCCCTGATGAATGCATTCGACGGAACCCACTGCTGAAAGGTACGAGCCAAGATGGCCTTCGTCTTCCAGCAAATGCTACTCTCCTCAAGCATCGCAACAGGGATGCGAACCACCTCAGGGAAGCGGCCTTCCAGCTCAGTCACCTCAGTTGGCGACGGAGAAGACAATACCCAAACAAATCCGGATGCCTGACCTTTGCTCCACACCTTTGGGGCAGTAGATTCCCCAATCGCACCCATTGGAGCAGAAGAACACAACAGGACGACCAGCCCGGAAGGAAGGATTGCCGGGAACGAGCGACACGCCGGAGATCAGATAGAGAACAGTCGTGCAGCACAAATCTTAAAGCATAGAAAAACTGAGAAAGCATGCTTTGAAGGATCGGACGCGTCAAAAATACTGTAGCACTCCTCTCAAGTTACTGTAGCCAACAATGACACAGTATAAATATATCTGGTTCCATAGCAATGACACATAAAAGTTCTTATAGTTCAGCTAAATCAATTCATGAAGCTTGCGAGAACAAAAGAATTATATATAGTATAATCAAGTAAGAAGCATAATACTGACCTTAGTAAAGTGGTCCAGCCAACAAAAACAATGCTTTCCGTTTTTATGATTCCAATCCTGCTTTAATGCGATCTCTTAATGGTTGAATATCGCCTTAATTTACTTTGATGCCCTTGATTAATATCCACATTTTTAACTCTTAAGATAATAGAAAGCTTCGTTAACAATGAAGTCTGAAATTTTGGGACAAACTATACCATAAATTTCCAAAAATTCACTATTTGATCAGATTGTTCATAATAATCTATTATTTTGTTCTTTAAAGCAATACAGTTATATACTTTAACTTTAGACAGAAGCAGCAAATCATCAACAAAAAGCAAATGGCTAATTTGAGGCTCATTTCTAACAAATTTATATCCAGCAATTCTTCCACCTTATATAGCAGCATGAATACTTTTGAACATCATCTCAACCCTACCGAATATCTATCTAACAAGTAAAAAATTTAATAAGAAATTCATTAACTAGAACGCAAATGATAGAAACCTGAGCTCTCTTTCTCGAGGTGCAAAACAGGTAGGTAGGTTCAATAATAGATTAATTTGAGCTCAACTTGGATAAGAAATTAAACCATCTAAACTTGATCATAGCTCGACTCCAATTCATTCAGAATCAAACTCAAAATTGCTGGAGGAAACCCGATTCATAAAAGCAAAAGGGGGTTAGATTAGATTGTATAAGGTTTAAGTTAGGTATTGTTTGAAAATACTATTAGGTTGAAAAGACCTTAAACTTTGGTTATGCAAAAGTTGAATGCTTACCCAAGCCTGCAACCCCACCTCGCCCAAATTAATCATGAATTAAAGCTCGCATTTTCAAAACAAACCATGGATGCAACTCAACCCAAACATAAACTGGGTTATTTTGCATTCGAGTAGCCCCAGTAACACCCATTCCTCTGCCTCTTTATTTTTAATAGGCGATGAAAAGCATGAAATGTAACATCAAGCATTATTGTCATGGCAACTTTTCACTTAAATGAAAACTTCCAAAACTCCCATCATTCTCTGTCTCATTCTCTTGAGTGGTGGGCACGCATGTATCATGTGTATCTAATCTAATAGGAATAAGATTCTTTATAAGCTTTATGCTATGGAGTGCATTTACTATTTATAGCCATCCATTAATGGATAAATGGCCATCTCTTATCCGTAATTTATGCTTGTATGGTATCTAAAACGTACTTCTTTATTTTTCAAGCATATTACAGTTACTATTTTCGAATATATATAACATTATGGCAGCCATCTAACTATGACTCTACGGTACCCAATCTTTTTTTTTTTTTTTTTCATTTTGGATATAAGGATCCGTGCCCAATCTAGCAAGCATCTACTAACATAAGACACAAAAGAGGTTTGACCCTGTCCCATATTTTTGGGCTAAATACCTCAAACTGCGCCCTCTACTCAAATGAAGAAATATACTCAAAATTACAATGTCAAAGTAGTGTTTTAAAAATCGGATCGAATCGATTGGTCCAACTGATTCAACCAAAAATTGGTCCGATCTGATTCTATTATTAAAATTAATTTTTGTATGATCCGATGAAAATTAAAAAAATTAAAAAATATATTGAATCGATCGGGTTTTGAACCGATCCAATTCGATTTTTATTTTTTATTTTTTAATTTTTTTAAATTATATTTATATTTTATTATTTTTATATTATTTAATTACAGCCTCTTCTCTGTGCGCCAGAGGGAGGGGGAATCGCTGCGGGACTTCGTGTCCTGGTTCAAGACCGCCGCCCTTGAAGTTTACCACCTCAACGATGCGGTGGCAACGCTGGCGCTGAAGCGGGGACTCCTCCCGTCCCGCTTCACCTTCTCTCTGGACAAGAAGCCTCCGAGTTCCTACTCCAACCTTCTCCTCCGAGCTCAGAAGTACATCCGCGCGGATGAGGCCGATCTCACCCACCGAGAATCATCAAGGATCTCTAGCCGCAAGCCTGCTCGCCCCGAGCCGAGCGTCCCCCCTCGCCACCGGCGGCCCGATCCACCCCGCCGATCCGACAACAGGCGTCGAAGCCCCGTCCCCGACGAGAGCAAGCTCACGCCTCTCCTCGCCCCTCGATCCCATATCCTGATGAAAATCGAGGGCGAGCCTTATCTCCAGTGCCCTCTTTTTATGAAGAAAGGTCCTCCCCGCGACAAGAGCCGTTATTGCCGATTCCATCAAGACTATGGGCACGACACCGACAGCTGCTTCAGCTTGAAGCGCACCATTGAGGAGCTCATCCAGAGGGGCTACCTTGGCAAATATGTCCAGAAGGTGCTACAACCGCTGCCGGCACTCATGGGACCCCGCCTGCTCAGACCGCTATTGACAACACCCCCACGGAGCGGACAGTTGGAATGGTGTCTTGTGAAGCGGCTTCCTCATCCAAGCGGCCAAGAGGGGAGGACGCGCCGGGTAATGTAGTTATCGGGGGGGGGGACCGGTGAATTTTGAGAATGTAAACAATGAAGGCATCGCTGTCTTTATGACGATCGCCAAGCACCCTGTAAAAAGGATATTGGTTGATAGTGGCAGCTCAGCTGACATCCTCACTTATGACGCTTTTGTTCGGATGGGATTATCTCTAGACTCTCTTCAGCTTGTAGCAACCCCTTTTGTCGGATTCACCGGGGATTCAGTAAGGGTTGAGGGCGAGATATCTTTGCCTGTGACAGCCGGAACACTGCCATGCCAAAGCACAGTGATCATGAAGTTCTTGGTTGTGCGGGTCCCCTTGGCATACAACGCCATTCTCGGGCGCCCAGGCTTAAATCTATTGGATGCGATTATCTCCACCCGATGCCTGCTGGTGCAGTTCCCTACTAGCGGAAGTATTGGGGAGATGAAAGGCGAGATCGGTTCAGTTTTGCCCTGCTATCACACGGCGTCAAGCCCATTGGAGGCCGAGCCAGTCCCAGAAGCATCTGACCCCAGGGAGTCCGACAGGAGAGGGGAGCCGGCCGAGCACCTCCTAACCTTTCCCCTTGGGGACGATCCGGCGAAGACTGTGCGTATCGGCGGACTCCTCCCCCCAGAGGATCATGATCGCCTCCTAACCTTCTTGTGGGCCAACTCAGATGTTTTCGCTTGGTCAGCGTCTAACATGCCCGGCATCCCTCCAGAAGTAATCACCCATAAGCTCAACATCGATCCGAAGCACTGTCCAATCCGCCAGAGGAAGAGGAGCTTCGCTCCCGAGCGACAAAAGGCCATCGATGAGGAGGTTAACAAACTGCTCAGTGCCGGCCACATCCGAGAGGCGCATTACCCTAGCTGGTTGGCCAACGTGGTCATGGTGCGAAAGGTAAATGGGAGCTGGAGAATTTGCATCGACTTCACCGACCTCAACAAGGCGTGTCCCAAAGACAGTTTCCCCTTGCCAAGGATAGACCAGCTGGTAGATTCCACCTCCGGCCATGAGCTCCTCAGCTTCATGGATGCCTTCTCCGGATATAATCAGATAAGGATGGACCCTAGTGATGAAGAGCACACATCCTTTGTGACAGAAAAGGGGATTTATTGCTACAAAGTGATGCCCTTCGGTCTCAAGAACGCGGGGGCGGCCTATTAAAGATTGATGAACAGGGTGTTTCAGGATCAGCTAGGTCGGAACATGGAAGTCTACATGGATGACATGATGACCAAGAGCATCCGCGTTTCTGATCATGTCTCCGATCTAGAGGAAACTTTCAGCAACCTCCGCCGCTTCCAGGTCAAGCTGAATCCTAAGAAATGCGCCTTCAGAGTCACGGTGGGCAAGTTTCTGGGTTTTATGGTGACTCAGCGGGGGATCGAAATGAACCCAGAGAAAATAAGCGCCATCCTCGACATGAGAGCACCATCCAGCAAGAAAAAGTACAACGATTAACGGGGAGGGTGGCGGCTTTAAGTTGTTTCCTCTCCAAATCAGCCGAGAGGTGCTTGCCCTTTTTCAAGGCCCTGCGGAAAGTAAACAACTTCGAGTGGACGGACGACTGCCAGAAAGCCTTCGATGGCCTGAAGCCGTTTCTGTCTTCTCCTCCGCTCCTATCCAAACAAAGGGACGGGGAGAGTCTCTTCCTCTACCTAGCTACTTCTTCGGAGGCCGTTAGCTCAGTCTTGGTGCATCTCGACGCTGATGGAACCCAGAGGCCCATTTATTACGTGAGCAAGGTGCTCCACGACGCAGAAGTCAGGTACTCCAAGACAGAAAAAATCATCTTCGCTTTGATCGTCTCCGCTCGGCATCTCCGCCCTTATTTACAAGCCCATCCCATTATGGTGCTCACGAACCAGTCCCTCCGAGCCATCCTGGCTCGTCCAGACACCTCAGGCCGACTCGCCAAGTGGGCCATCAAGTTAGGAGAGTTTGACCTCTCCTTCTAAGCACGGCCGGCCTTGAAGTCCCAAGTCCTGGCCGATTTCCTAGTCGAGTGCACTTGGGCAGATGAGGAGACCAGGGAGGTTTCTGTGGAGCGGCACGAGCCTGAGCTAAGCAATGATGGAGAAACCTAGATCCTCCATGTAGACGGCGCATCAAACTCTCAGGGAAGTGGTGCCGGTCTCATTCTCACCGGATTGGGTGGAGAGAAAGCAGAATGCACCTTGCGGTTTTTATTCAAAGCCACCAATAACCAAGCTGAGTACGAGGCCCTGCTAGCAGGATTAAGGCTGGCCCAAGAATTTAGAATAAGGCGTCTCAGAGCTTTCACCGACTCGCAACTCATCTCCAGACAAATCAACGGAGAATACGAGGCGCGTGACCCTGCTATGACTCAATACATGGGCAAGGTTCGGCTCTTGGTCTCTCCGTTAGCTTATTTCAGCATCAGTTGCATTCCCCGGAGTGAGAATGCCAAGGTCGACATTCTTTCCCGCCTAGCTACCACCGCCGACGGCATCACAAGAGACGCCTACATTGAGTACTTAGAAAGGCCAAGCATAGAAGATGGCGAGGAAGTCCTCCCGCTCACCCAAGAGCCTACATGGATGGATGCCTACATCCGCTATCTCACTGACGGCACCCTTCCCGATGACCGCAATGAAGCCAAGCTGCTCAAGTGGAGGGCTTCCAAATTCGTCCTCCTAGACGGACATCTATATAGGAGGTCATTCTCCTACCCCGTGCTCAGATGTGTAGGATCTACCGACGCCGACTACATCCTTAGAGAAATCCATGAAGGCATATATGGAAATCACCTGGGGGGCAAGTCCCTGGCCCAGAAGGCCCTTCGGCAGGGATACTTCTGGCTTACCATGAGGGAGGACGCTGCCAAACTAGTTCAGAAGTGCGATGGTTGCCAACGCCATACACACATCCAACATCAACCGTCTACCCTGCTCAACCTGCTCTCAGCCCCTGGCCCTTCGCCCAGTGGGGAATGGACATCCTTGGGCCATTCCCCCCCTCAGCCTCGGGACAGCGGAGATTCTTGCTAGTAGCCATCGATCACCATGTGGGTCAAGGTCGAGGCGCTGGCTAAGATCACCGAGAGTAAAGTCAAAGCCTTCTTCTGGAAGTCGATTATATGCCGCTTTGGCCTACCACACACCCTCGTCACGGACAACGGTCGCCAGTTCAACAATGAAGCATTCAAGACTTTCTGTGGCGAGCTAGGCATTCACCATCGATTCACCTCTGTCGGCCACCCCCAGACCAACGGGGAGGCCGAGGTCATGAACCGCACCATTCTCAGAGGGCTCAGGACTCGGCTAAATGGATCAAAGGGTCGATGGGTGGAGGAGCTCCCCAGCATGATATGGGCTTACCACACAACCCCCAGAGCCCCGACGGCGAGACTCCCTTCAGTCTCGTCTTCGGATCCGAAGCCGTCATCCCTGTTAAGATCGGACTACCCAGTCCGTGCATGGAGACCTTCAACGAGGAAGAAAATTCCACATTGATACGAGCCAACCTGGACTTTATCGACGAAGCACATGACCGGGCAAGGCTACGTATGGCGACTTTCCATCAGCGGGCAACCAAGTACTACAACGCCCGAGTTCGTCCCAAGGTCTTTCGCCATAGAGATCTGGTTTTAAGAAAGGCTGAGGTATCTAAGCCTACGGAGGGGGGCAAACTGTCCCCCAACTGGGAGGGTCCTTACCGTATCACCGAGACACTCCACCGGGGGGCATACAGACTAGAAGAGCTCAACGGATAACACATTCAGTGTACCTGGAATGCGGATAATCTCTGCCGATATTATCAATGATGTATCCCCCAGAATATGAGCAATAAAAGGGTCCCTTCCAATGCCACAGCCTGCTCTCCCTTGCGTTCAAGGACCAGAACTCGCAAAAGGAGCTCATCGGCATCGCGGCTAATGGGACACCACTTGATCTGGCTAGGAGATGCCTCCGAGTCAGTTCAAGTCTCTAACAGCTCTGTACCCGGTTGAGTCGCCCCTCGGGCGGCACACAAACCCCCGAGGCAGTTCAAAAGGAGCTCACCGTCATCGCGGCTAACGGGACACCACTCGGTCTGGTTAGGAGACGCCCCCGAGTCGGTTCAAGTCCCTAACAGCTCCATACCCGATCGAGTCGCCCCTCGAGCGGCACACAAACCCCCGAGATGGTTCAAAAGGAGCTTACCGGCATTGCGGCTAACGAGACACCACTTGGTCCGGCTAGGAGACGTCTCCGAGTCGGTTCAAGTCTCTAACAGCTCCATACCCGGTCGAGTCGCCCCTCGGGCGGCATACAAACCCCTAAGGCAGTTCAAAAGGAGCTCATCGGCATCGCGGCTAATGGAACACCACTCGGTCTGGCTAGGAGACGCCCCCGAGTCGGTTCAAGTCCCTAACAGCTCCGTACCTAATCGAGTCGCCCCTCGGGCGGCATGCAAACCCCTGAGGTGGTTCAAAAGGAGCTCACCGGCATCGCGGCTAACGGGACACCACTTGATCCGGCTAGGAGACGCCCCCGAGTCGGTTCAAGTCCCTAACAGCTCCGTACCCGATCGAGTCGCCTCTCAGGTGGCACACAAACCCCCGAGGTGGTTCTAAAGGAGATCGCCGGCATCGCAGCCTACGGGACACCACTCGGCCCTAGCACGGAGGTGCCCCGAGGCGGTTAAGACCTAAAGGCTCGTACCCGCCGAGTCACCCCTCGGGCGGCACACAAACCCCCGATGTAGTTCTAAAAGAGCTCGCTGACCCTCACGGTCTCCAAGTCTGCCGAGTCGGTCCCGACCACCCCTGGTCGGCCCCACTCGGCCTCGACATCTCTAAGGTCAGGCCGAATCGGCCCAGACCTTCCCCGGTGAAGCCCCACTCGGCCCCCGGCATTTTCAAGCCGATCTCGGCGCTAAGTTTCCCTCGGGTCGTTCTAAGCCCTTAGAATATTCGAACACAGACAAATCTCCCTTCAAACGGCCTGTGACAGCTCAAGGCATCTTAAGTAACCTCCTACGCGGCCGGCTTACACCTCGAAGATGCATCTCAACATTGGCCAACCTAACACAATGGTTCAGCCATGGAATTATTAACATGCGCAACACTCAGAGTTAGGGAACATCCCAAAAGAAAGGTCCCCTCTCACCAATAGGAATGGGTTCCGTCTTATCGTTAGTCGCACAATAAAGTATTCTTCCCAAAGGAAAGAAGGAATAGACGAGGCAAAACACAAAGGCATTTTTACAAAAAGATCTTCATTAACAATGGAAATGAAGTACAAAATTCGGTCTGAGGCCGATTACAAGAATGAAGGAAAAAGAAAAACAGACGACAGGCCCTCAGGGTTTGCCCGGACCGGGCTTCTCCTCATCCTCCTCCTCCGCTAGCCCCTCGTCGGACTCCCCGGGCTGGATTTCCTCAAGCTCGGAGCTGTCGATCTTGAGGGTCGCGGACACTTTGACCTTGCACATCTCAAAGCCCTTGACGTAAGCATCGAGGCTGGCCTCAAGAACTTCCTTTGCTAACTCCGGTGAGGCTTTATAGTTGCAGACGGCCTGCCACGCCTCGGCCTCAGCTCGCTGTGCCCCGGCCTTGGCCTCCTGGGCTTGCGCCCCAGCCTCCCTGGCTTGGCCTTCGGCTTCTTCGGCTCGTGCGTTGGCCTCGTCTGCGTAGGCCACAGCCCCAGCCTTCTCGTGGCCCGCCTCAATTTTTGCCTTCTCCGCGGCGGCTGCTCTCTCCGCAGCATCCCGAGCCTCATTTCGCGCCGCCCTGGCCTCCTCCTCGGCGCATTGAAGCTGGCGGACCAGCTCTTCATTCTGTGCCGTAGAGGCCTTCAGCTGATTCGAGACCAGCTCCAATTGGGCCTCGGCTGCAGATGCCCGGCCACTCTCGGCTTCGACCCAGCATTCCGCCTCCCTTATTCAGCTGCCCATGTTCTCCTCCCGGGCCTTGGCCTCCTGATGAAGTTGAGCAAGGCTCTGGGACTGTGCCATGCTCTCCTTCTTGTACCTATCGGCCCACACCATAGCCTTTGTGAGCGCGTCCGAAGAGTGGACCATCGCCTCACAAAGGCCGATTGCGCCGTTGGCCATCTGTAGCAAGGGGAACATGTTAACCATAAAACATTGGAGCATCAAAAGGCACGTTCGGAAATAGAGAGAACTCAGAAGATTACCTGGACAACAACAACCATCACCATATCCAGAAGCGCGGAGTGGCTGAATCCCCGTGTCTCCTCCTCAGACTCGGCAGTCTGAACTCTCGACAGAAGACGGGCGGCTTGCCCGGCGCCGTCATTGAGTTGAGCCTAGGCGCCGGCCGCGCCGGCCCCTCCTGTAGACCCTCAACCCAAGGACGAGTCGGGTGGCGCACCAACCGTTGGGATGAGCTCTCCGGCCCATCCCTCTGCTCCCTGTTCGCCTCCACCCCAGCATTGGATTTCTTGGTGACTGGCTCCCTCTCTCCAGCAGTTGGGGGAGCCCTCTCCGTCTCCGGCTCTGTGGCAGCCGGAGGGCTGACAGCAACTGTAACCTGCCTCATCTCGGGCACATCAACGGCGGCAGGGGCTTCCTCTTCAAGATCCATGATCACCACAGCTGCTTCAGTAGTGACCAAAATCTCTTCTTCTTCTACTCCATCCTGGCCGGCCCCGGGACCACTCCTCCAACCGGCATTTCCTCGGCCGGCTTCTCCGTGGGCGTTGGAGCCTTGGGGACTCCAGCAGCTTGGGTCGGCTCGGCCTGCTCTCCTCTTCGAGCCTTCTTCGCCGGCCTTGATGTTTCCCCAGTTACCGGCCTCTTTTGTTTCAAGGCGGCTTCAAATGCATCGGCGGAAAACTTCATCGCTGCATCCAAAAACGAGAAGCGTTAGCAACAATGTATAGCATTTTTCCGATCGAGACAGAAGGAATCAGGCTTACCAACCGCCGGGGCCAACTCAGCTTCTACCAGGTTCTCCTTGGACAGGAGTTCCTTGTAGCTAGGGATTTGGTAGTTGGACAATTGGGTGAAGAGTTCCCTATCTCTCTCCCCCACGGTGGCATTATCATTGGAGCTGGTGTCGGCTTCATCCAATCGGTCCTCACCCCCTCGACATGGGCAAAAAGGAAGCGGGGTTTCCATCCCCTAATTTTGGACGGGAGACCTAAGGGAAGGCCCTACCTAGCCTGGCGGTGAAAGCCCACTAGGCCCCCTCACCTTGGAAGCGGAGCTTATAGAAAGCCCAGAACAGTGACAACCCTGGCCGAGCCTCCTGAAAGTAGCAAAGAATGACAAAGGCACAGATGATCCGAATCGAATTTGGAGTGAACTGCGCCAGCGCTAATCTATACCTATCTAAAAGGTTCAGGAAAAAAGGATGGAAAGGAAGGCGCAGTCCACACCGAAAGAACTCCTCGTATAGAGCGACCCGACCAGGGTAGGCGGAGGTCACTCTATCTTCGGGCTCCGGCGCGGACAGGCAGATGAAGCTGGGGACCATGTACTTAACCCTAATGGCCTCTACGTCTTCGGGGGTCACGGTTGAGGCCACTCCGGACGGACTTGCTGGATCAGAACTCACCGCCGGAGGTTGTCCCGGACAGCGGGAGGACAAAGGAACTGTCCTAATAGGGGAGGCTGGGGTGGACGGAGGCCCGGTCACCATTGGTCCATCACGGATGATGATTTCGCCCACCGGACAAGAAACCTGACGGGCTAAGGAGGTATGATCTTCGCTATCAGAATGGGAAGACTCTGCTACATGCCTCTTACCCTCCCTAATGGCACGATGGTCCATGGGTGAAAATGAAAGATGAAACTAACCTGGAAATCAAAGGGAATTTGAAGACAAAAGGGCTCAAGTTGCAGAAGAACTCAGGAGAAGGAAAGCTGGAAGAAAATAATGGCAATGTAAAAGCTTTCCTCAGGCCCTTGTAGTACTTTTATACCCTGATGCAGGGCGATATTCAAAACGCCTGCAACTCAAGAACGATCTAATCTGCGAGAAAAGAATTCGTCCAGGTTTGGTTCGAATCTTGACAAGAAAAGGGGAAAATTTCGAATTTGATCACTCACAATCCGAAATTTAAAGGAAGAGCAATTGAATTTTCAATTCAATTGTTTTGAATCAGAAAAAAAAACATTCATCTGAATTCAAGAAAAAGAAATCTAAATCATCTTTCTTCTCTGCCTCTGACGGCCGCCCAAAACCAACCTAAATAAAAGAGATAAAACCCTAACATCATAAGTTTAGAAAAATTACAACTATGCCATTAAAAACGAAAACAGGCCCAAAACTCCTATCAGACGAGCCCGGATGGCCAAAATCCACAGCAGCTCATCGCCAAAGGCAATGACTTTGAATCAGCAGTCCGTTTCCATGTGACCAGCCAAGTTTGGGCCCAGTCCGTTTGATTCGATTGACCCAAAGTGTCGAAGTCGGGTCAATTCCGTACACTCGGCCCAAACATGAAATTTCAAGCCCGTTTGTTCTGCAACCTCTTGGACCTTCGTAGATTACCTGGTGTGGTCTTCCCTGACGTGGCCTGCTGACTCTGGGTTGCTGGTACAGGAACATCCAAGGACTGGTTCGACTGACCCGAACTCTGGTCCGAACTGATGTCCTCATCACTCTCCCCTTCCTCTGAAAAGCTTGACCTCAAGCTCGAATTCTCTCCTGCATAAGGGGTCAGATGCCGAATGTTGAACACATCCGAAATGAAGACATCATCTGGTAACTCAACCCGATAGGCATTGTCACCAAATTTCTCCAATACCTGGCATGGACCTATCTTCTTCGGCTTGAGCTTCGTTAAAGCTCCCTGTGGATACCGCTCCCTCGGTAAGTAAACCCATACCAAATCGCCCACTTCAAAGGACTGTTGCCGACGCTGCTGATCAGCTTTCGCCTTGTATTTGGCGTAAGTCTGCTCCAATTTGGCTCTAACAGTCGCATGTATCTCCTGCAAGTCAGACACTCTATCTTCGACCTTCTGACTCACCTTCTCTGGCGACTCAACTGGCAGAACATCCAAAGGACCTCTTGGCAAGAACCCAAACAGTATCTGAAACGGAGCAAACCCTGTAGAACGGTTCACTGAAGAGTTGAACTCAAACTCAATCTTCGGCAAACACAAATCCCAGCTCCTGAATTCATGCACATTTGCCCGCAACAGATTACCCAAGCTACGGTTGACAACTTCAGTCTGTCCATCCGTCTGAGGATGATAAGGACTGCTGAATTTCAACTTTGTGCCCAACTTCTTCCACAGCTCTCGCCAGAAGTGTCCCATAAACTTGCTGTCCCTGTCTGACACTATGGATGCCGGTATACCAAAATGCCGAACCACTGAAGCAAAATATAAGTCAGCAACCTTTGACGCATCAAAAGTGGTTTTGCATGGCAAGAAACACGCCACCTTACTGAACCGATCCACAATCACCATAATCGAATCCAGTCCCCTTGCTGTCCGCGGCAATCCTACAACAAAGTCCATAGAAACATCTCGCCATGGTGCCTCTGGGATAGGTAAAGGCGTGTACATACCTTGGTTCGTGTCTGTCCCCTTCGACTCTTGACACAACCTGCACCTCTTCACAAAAGCCTTGACATCTCGGTCAAGACCAGGCCAATAAAACCGCTGCCGAATCAACCAGGCTGTTTTATCCCTTCCGAAGTGACCCTGGTTATGCAGTTCCTGGATGATCAACACACGAAGAGACGTATCAGGAACACATAAGCAGTTACCTCGAAACAAATATCCATCATGGAGAACGAAATCAGTTCGCTCCCCCGCCTCAATTTTGGCCAAAATCCCTTGAAGTGCTCATCCACACGAATGTCCTCCCTTACACTCTCAAAGCCGAGAGTGTACACATGCATAGCGCCAATCAACAAGCTCCGCCTACTCAAAGCATCAGCCACTCTATTCAACGTACCAGACTTGTGCTTGATGCTGAAAGTGTATTCCTGCAAGGCACTCACCCACTTCGCATGCCTTGAACTCAGTTTATGCTGACCCTGTAAAAACTTCAGCGCCTGATGGTCTGAATACAGTACAAACTCCCGCTGAATCAAGTAGTGGCGCCAATGCTGCAAGGATCTCACAATGGCGTACAATTCCAGATCATAAACCGAATAAGCCAGTTTAGCTCCTCCCAGCTTCTCACTGAAGTATGCGACTGGTCTTCCTTCCTGGTTAAGCACTGCCCCAATTCCAGTCTTCGAAGCATCACAATCCACCTCAAAAACTCTATCAAAATCAGGAAGAACCAATAAAGGAGCTTCGGTCAATCTGACTTTCAGCCCATCAAATGCCTCCTGTGCGGCATCATTCCACCCGAATCTGGCTCCCTTCAACAATTCCGTTAAAGGTGCAGCCAGCTCACTATACCCCTTGACAAACCTGCGATAAAACCCTGCAAGACCCAAAAAGGATCTCAATTCTGTCAAGGTTGAAGGTACTGGCCATTCCACAATTGCATGCACCTTATTCCTATCTGGGAGAATCCCCTCTCCAGTCACAACGTACCCCAGAAAAATTAGTCTCCCAACCATCCAAATGCACTTCTCTGGGTTAGCAACTAACTGGTTCTCACGTAACACTGACAAAACCTGTGCCACATGGCCCACATGCTCTTCGGCTGTCCTGCTGTATATCAAAATATCATCAAAGTAGACAACCACAAATGAGCTAAGAAATGGACGTAAAACCTGGTTCATTACGCGCATGAACGTGCTCGGCGCGTTTGACAACCCGAATGGCATTACCAACCATTCATACAGCCCTTCCTTAGTCTTGAAGGCTGTCTTCCATTCGTCCAGGCTTCATCCTTATCTGATGGTACCCACTCTTCAAATCAATCTTCGTGAAGACCTTAGCACCACTCAACTGATCAAGCATGTCGTCCAACCTCGGTATCGGGAACCTGTACTTCACAGTAATTTTGTTAACCGCGCGGCTGTCGACACACATGCGCCACGTACCATCCTTCTTCGGTACCAAAAGGGCTGGCACCGCGCACGGGCTAATGCTCTCCCGTACGAACCCCTTGTCCAAAAGTTCTTGGACCTGCCTCCTCAATTCCTCATGCTGTTGCGGTGTCATCCGATAATGAGCCTTATTCGGCAACACTGAGCCCGGAATAAGGTCAATGCCGTGCTGAATATCTCGGAGAGGTGGTAATCCAGCCGGTAGCTCCTTTGATACAACATCTCGGAATTCCTCCAAGATAGACACCAACTCCTCAGGAATCATATTTGGCCTTTGCTCCTCTTCCACGCCGAAGTCTCCTGACTTGCTCACCAAAGCAAAACAAACATCCTCTCCATCCAAACTCGCATCGAATTCTGTGCTTGGTAAACAAATTACTGTATTCTGTCCACTCACTTCCTGAAGCGGCTTCAAAATAACTTTCCTCCCATCTGGACGCAGCATATAACTGTGGGTGTACCCGTTGTACACTGCCCTGTTATCAAACTGCCACGGACGCCCCAGTATGATGTGAGTAGCATCCATTGGAACAACATCCGCCTCAATAGTTGTCTCGAAATGAGGACCAAAACACAGTGACAACTTACACCTTCGGCTGACCTGAATGTCTGCATTTCGGTTCACCCAACCGAGCTTATATGGATGTGGGTGAGGGTCTGTCTGCAACCCCAGCTTCTTCACAGCCTCCTCTGCTATCACATTCTCCCAACTGCCGGAGTCTATGATAACACGACATGTTTTGCCAGCCACAAAACATTTCGTTGTGAAGATGTCATGCCGACGCCAATCTTCATCTGATCTCGGCGCCAGACACATTCTTCGTATCACCAAGCTCTCCCCTTGAATATGGTCCGGATCAATAACACACAGCTCATCATTAAATTCCTCATCCTCAGGGAACTCTCCTCCATTTTCGTCCTCCATATAATCCTCCATATACAACTGAGCTCGCGCCTTGGGGCATTCATTGGCATAGTGCCCCAAATTCTGACACCGATGGCACCGAATGTTAGCCCTGTTGCTGCCCACTCTCGCCTGAGAACCTGAGGTTCCATTCGACCCTGTTGGTCTTGGAGGTACTGATGCCTGCGGCCTCGCTACTGGAGGCATAAATTTGCCCCCTGAATTCTGCCCTGAACTCTGGCCCGTAGTAAAACCCCCTCTGCTCTGAAACCCCCTGTTTCTCATCAAGCTCTTTTCCACTGCCTGAGCCCTCATATGCGCATCTCCTACGCTATCAATTCGATGCACAGCCAGTGCATCTTGGATTGGCAGCCGCAAGCCATGAAGATACATGGCTATCAATCTCGGTTCAGCCTCAATCAACCGATTTCGTGCAACCAATCGATAAAATTCAGTTGTGTACTCCTCGACGCTCCGACTACCTTGCGTCAAACCATGCAACTTCGAATACAAAATCTGCTCATGGTTCGGAGGCAAAAACTCCCTGTTCATCTCCTGCTTTAGCGCTGCCCATGACGCTAATGGAGGTCTCCCATCCATATATCTACGATAGTGCTGCGCATGCCACCAAGCAGCAGCCCTATCTCTGAATCGAATTGTGACAAGCGGTACCTGCTTGTCTAAGGGCACCTCCTTCAGACGAAAAACATCATCGACCTGAAGGGTCCAATCAACATACTCGTCTGGGTTAATTCCTCCTTTAAACTCTGGAATTTCGACCCTGAAGCCTGCTTCCCACCGATTCTGATTTTCGAAATAGGGAGGTTGATCGACATACCTTGGAAGTCCAACATCAGGCCTCTGTTGCCCTCTTCGAATTGGTGGTGCCTCCAGATTTTCGAAACCCCTCTCCCTACCTCCATCAATTTCATCACGCTCCTCCACTCGAATGGGTTGGGCACGATTTTGCACCTCCATCCGCGCCATCATCGCCTGCATGGTTTGCATCATCTGTTGCATCACCTGGTGCTGGTCTCGCATGGCGTCTTGCATAGCATCTCTCACGGCGTCTCTCAGGGATTGATCGTTGTTCTTCTGCTCCATTGGATCAAGGCTCTGATACCAAGTTGATGCAGGGCGATATTCAAAACGCCTGCAACTCAAGAACGATCTAATCTGCGAGAAAAGAATTCGTCCAGGTTTGGTTCGAATCTTGACAAGAAAAGGGAAAAATTTCGAATTTGATCACTCACAATCCGAATTTAAAGGAAGATCAATTGAATTTTCAATTCAATTGTTTTGAATCAGAAAAAAAAACATTCATCTGAATTCAAGAAAATAGCATCTAAATCATCCCTCTTTCTTCTCTGCCTTCTGACGGCCCTAAACCAACCTAAATAAAAGAGATAAAACCCTAACATCATAAGTTTAGAAAAATTACAACTATGCCATTAAAAAACGAAAACAGGCCCAAAACTCCTATCAGACAAGCCCGGATGGCCAAAATCCACAGCAGCTCATCGCCAAAAGCGATGACTTTGAATCAGCAGTCCGTTTCCATATAACCAGCCAAGTTTGGGCCCAGTCCGACACAGTAGCTGACCGGATTCGATTTGCCCAAAGTGTCAAAAACGAAGTCGGGTCAATTCCGTACACTCGGCCCAAACATGAAATTTCAAGCCCGTTTGTTCTGCAACCTCTTGGACCTTCGTAGATTACCTGGTGTGGTCTTCCCTGACGTGGCCTGCTGACTCTGGGTTGCTGGTACAGGAACATCCAAGGACTGGTTCGACTGACCTGAACTCTGGTCCGAACTGATGTCCTCATCATACCCCCATCTCTGAACGATGATAATCGAGGCCTCGCCACATGGTGCTCTCCTATTGCACCACGAGCTGTCCGCTCGGCCCGGTATCTCCAAGTCGGCCCCGACCTTCCCTGGTCGGCCCTGCTCGGCCCCGGCATCTCCGAGTGGGCCAAGTCGGCCCCGACCTTCCCTGGTCGGCCCCGCTCGGCCCCGGCATCTCCAAGTTAGCCAAGTCGGCCCCGACCTTCCCTGGTCGGCCCCACCCTGGCATCTTCTGGTCGGCCGAGTCGGCCCTGCTCGGCCTCGGCGCCCTCCAGAGGGTCAAGGCTATCTCAAGTCGGCCCCAGAACGGTCCTGACTGTTCATGCCACCGTCCTTCTGACCCGCGCCACCTGGCATCCCCAGGCCCAACTACCCACAGGTCACGCCGCTGATGGGACTGGACCTAACTACCTGCCAGCCCCACTGACTGATGGGACGTAGCTCACCAACCGCCGTTTTTCCCTCTCCGATGGGACAGGACCCACCAACCAGTCCAAATTCACGCAGCCCCACAAACCCCGCGGACATTCCTTTCTTACAGAACTCCACGTGGTTGTGCAGGTGTCAACCCCCTGTAAAAGGATAAGTCCACTCAGGAACAAGGTACGCAAACTCATATGCTCGCTACCCTGATACTCAGAAAGGGACTCCCTCTTTCTGAGAACTCATTTTTTCTCCCCAGAGCTCGTCTAAGCTCTCCTTCAGCTGTGACCCCGATTATTGACTTGAGCGTCGGAGGGTCCCCACCGGAGCACCCCTTCGGTCTTGAAACTTTTTGCAGGCCATCCAATCAGGCGTGGGATCATGGATTAAGCAGCTCTCTTCTATCGATGTTCAAGATAAATGATCAGGCGTCATCAGGTCCAATTAATTTAATAAATTTTGTTACATTTTACCTTTCAATCTTGTTTACTAGTTAACACGCGCGTCACGTTGATGTGACACTGCTCATGTCTCATCTTTCGTACTGTTTTACTATTCACCATGCATTACGCCACTAAAAAGTAGTATGAGAACCAAAATAGGCTCCTTGATTCGCACCAATGACGAAGACTCAGATGAATGCGACCCTATGAGAATTGACCCGTCATCACTGGGTTCAATTAATCTAACAAATTTTATCATATCATGCCAATCTTGTTTACTGGTTAACGTGCATTACGTTGTCGTAGCATTGCTCATGTCCCATTTTTCGTACTTTTTTACTATTCATGGTGAATAGGCTCCTCTATTCGTACCAACGATGAAGGCTTCGGCCATTGCGCGACCCTATGAGCATTGGCCCGTAACTTATTGGGTCCAATTAATGTAATAAATTTTGTTACATCTTGCCTTTCAACTTGTTTATTAGTTAACAGGCGTCACGTTGTTGTGGCCTTGCTCACGTCCCATCTTTCGTACTGTTTTATTATTCACCACGCTTCACGTTTTAAAAATTTTAGATTCTGAATTTAAATAGTATACCTCCTAGTTTCTGAAGTTAGATAATTATAGTATAGATGAATTCCTTTTATAAAAAAAAATTAAATTGAATATATAATCAGGATGGTAGCATCCGTCTAGAGTTAATTCCTTTCTTAAGGTTTATTAGAGCTTGTTGGAGATCCATAAAAAAGGTATTGCCATAATATTGCTACTTAATCTCAGATAAACACATAATATAGAACTTATTTTTGGGATTTACTAAGAGGGCTAGATAAGTCAAAGTTTACCACTATCTCAATTGATTATTAATTGTGATACATATTACAAATTGAAAACCTAGTAGGTTCTCAAAATTATTGTATTTCTTAAAATTAATGCCTATCATCATGTGTAATTTATGATAAAGCACCATGTTCAACCAAGTATTAGGTTCAATAAAGAAGTATATCAAGAGGCACATCCGAAAAAATAAGCTGGCTAGAGAGATCTTTTATGCATTAGCTAAAGTAAACCGGTAGCCCCTCCATAATTTAGTTGGATCAGCATGCATTATGCCAGAGATGTTAATCCAATTCCAACTTGATTATGTTTCGATTGAAAGTTCATATAATCCAATCAAACCAAATCTCCTGCTTTTGATGTGGTCAGAAGACAAGAGAAAAGTTTGCCAATATTTCACTAGCATGATGAAGGCTGATGTGGCTGATCCGACGCTGTTAGAGTTAACCGTGAAGGAAACTGATGGAGTCCCGTCTCGTCCCGCAAGGTGACTTCGGCCTTCGAGCTCCCTCGGCCTTCGAAGTCCCTTCGGCCTCCGAGGTCCCTTCGGACTCCGAGGTCCCTTCTGTCTCGGCCTCGGCCTCAAGCCTCCGCCTGTCGGCCATGCACGCTCCCTCGGCCGGACTGCCACGTCATAGAGCCCTGCGGCTACTCCCAAGCTCCTCCAGAAGCTGCCGAGCCCCCCTCGGCCATGCAAGTTGCCGAAATCCCCTCGGCCACCATAAACAGTGCTTGGCCATCTCAGCCTTGGCCTCGATCCCAGTCGGT
The DNA here is from genome assembly GCA_900491605.1 of Calamus simplicifolius. Taxonomy (NCBI): domain Eukaryota; kingdom Viridiplantae; phylum Streptophyta; class Magnoliopsida; order Arecales; family Arecaceae; genus Calamus; species Calamus simplicifolius. The sequence continues at coordinate 418,411 of UESW01004855.1, read as the reverse complement.
CTCGGCTCCAGTCGGCCTCGACCCTAGTCGGCCTTGGCTGCGGTCGGCCTCGGTCCCGGTTGGCCTCGGCCTCAGCTTCCAGCACCAAGCTCCTTTCGGCACTCGGCTGCCCCCTCGGCCTCAGCCTCAGCTCCCAGCACCGAGCTCCCCTCGGCACTCCGCTACCCCCTCGGCCTCGTATGACCTCGGCACTTGGCTGCCCCCTTGGCCTCGGCCTCAGCTCCCAGCACCGATCTCCCCTCAGCCTCGGCCTCAGCTCTTCCACTCGTCCTCGGCCTCAGCTCCCCACATCGAGCTCCCCTCGGTACTCCGCTGCCCCTTTGGCCTCGTACGGCCTCGGCACTCGGCTGCCCCCTCGGCCTCAACCTCGGCTCTTCCACTCGGCCTCGGCCTCAGCTCCCTGCACGGAGCTCCCCTCGGCACTCCGCTGCCCCCTCGGCCTCGCACAGCCTTGGCTTCAGCTCTTCCACTCGACCTCGACCTCAGCTCCCAGCACCGAGCTCCCCTCGGCACTACGCTGCCTCCTCGGCCTCGTATGGCCTCGGCACTCGGCTACCCCCTCGGCCTCGCATGGCCTCGGCCACAGCTCCTAGCATCGAGCTCCCCTCGGCCTCGGCTCTTCCCCTCAGCCATGAATAGTGACATGCAAGCACTCTATAATCAATGCTCTACGAGGGATAATTGGCTTCAACTCAACATCATCTTCCGTCCCAATGGCTGTACCTTAGGACCCACACAACTAACTTTATCACCCATCACTGTCTGCATAGGACAACCAAAAAGGTGATGTGGGGGACACGTCTGGCAAGCGTCGTAATGGTCGGCCACGCCCTGCAGCAGCTTGAAACAGCTATCCAAACCAAAATAGCACCTGCCAACCAGCTGCAGCCACCTACTCTGACGGGACACGGCCTGTAGCCTGACACATCACAGGAGGTAAGCTCCACTGTTGCTGCCATCAATTAATACTCTGACAAGTGGTAGCACCCCATGCCTCACAGACATCAGTTCTAGACTTCACCCATCAAAGTCATCATTATGGAGCCTCAACCACTAAGCCAGACCAACTCTAAGCATCTATAAAATGGGTAAGAGGGATCCCCGACCAGGTAACGAACTCATTACACTCCTAAACACTCATTCTTGCTCACAGAGAGCACGGCTCTAAGCCTCTCTCTTCTTCTATCTTTCTAGCTTCCTCAAGCTCACGGCTGTTGCCCAGAGCACTGACTTGAGCGTCGGAGGGTCCCCTTCAGAATCTCCGGCCCCTGGGACTTATTTGCAGGCCCACATGCGCAAGAAGCTCACCGGAGGATCTCGAGCTCATTGGAGGAGGCGACCAGATGCTCGCGGATGTTCGAGGACGGTGATTTGGCATCAACAGATTGACGCGCCAGGAAAGAGGGGTCAGCGATGCTGGTTTGCAGATCCTCATCCCTTTTTTATCAAAATGGTGGATCGTGAAGATGGTGATGACAAGAATCCGGGAAGCTTTCACCAGTTACACTGGGGGGCACTTTCAACGAGCTGAGCAAAAGCTTCGGAAGCAACATCTCATGACCACGTGACAGTGAGCAAAAGCTTCCACTTGCTTTTTGGTCACTGCTCAGGCCAGCCATCCTTCATCATGTTGGGAATCTCCCCAGCAAGAGGTCCACCATCATCAAGCTCATCAGCGACTTAAAGCTCAAAGAGCCATCATTCGCCGCCCAAGCAGCCTTCTCTCCTACGGATGACGATGCAGAGGAAGGCCCAAGTAAGGGCAGCGGTACCTCCACTCCAACCAACTTGATTCCCTAGGGGGCAGACCACCAGCATGTGAAAGTGCTCAAGTCTGTAGAAGGAAAACAGGGGTGCCGCAAGAGCTAAGTACGCTGCACTTAAGACAGTATTTCTTTCATTGATACTTAAAAATGTTATGCAGGGAAGACCGACTCTGCATTGGTATTCAAGACCAACCTAGCGTTAGCATCTCAAAATCCCGATGTACTATCGGCACTCAAGCCCGACTTCGGTCAGCACTCAAAGCCCGATGTACCATCAGCATCGAAGATCGGTGTACCACCGAATCCAAAAAACCAAATGTACCATCGACATCGAAGACCGATGTACCACCAGATCCAAAAAGCCCGATGTACTATCAGCACCAAAGATCGGTGTACCATCATATCCAAAAAGCCCGATGTACCATCGGTACTCAAGCCCGACTTTGGTCGGCACTCAAAGCCCAATGTACCATCGACACCAAAGACCGATGTACCATCGGATCCAAAAAGCCCGATGTACTATCAGCACCAAAGACTGATGTACCACGGATCCAAAAGTCCAATGTACCATCGGCATTGAAGACCGGTATACCATCGGATCCAAAAGGCCCAATGTACCATCGGCACTCAAGCCCGACTCTGGTCAGCACTCAAAGCCCGATGTACCATCGGCACCGAAGACCGGTGTACCACCGGATCCAAAAAGTTCGATGTACCATCGGCACCGAAGACCGGTGTACCACCGGATCCAAAAGGCTCGATGTACCATCGGCACTTAAGCCCAACTTCGATCGGTACTCTAAGCCCGATGTACCATCGGCACTGAAGACCGGTGTACCACCAGATCCAAAAAGCTCGATGTACCATCGACACCGAAGACCAGTGTACCACCGAATCCAAAAATCCTAATGTACCATCGGTACCGAAGACCGGTGTACCACTGGATCCAAAAGCCCAATATACCATCGGCACTCAAGCCCGAGGCTAGCTCGGCACCAAAGGCCAAAGACTGACTCCAACGTCGGCAGCAAAGATCGTTGGCGCAAAGAAAAAGGCACCTGACGACTCTCAACTCTCAGGTCACCCTTCGGGGTTAAAGGCTCCTGAGCATGGTCCCATCCCAGCAACTCTCGGGTCACCCTCCAGGGTTCAAAAGGCTCTCGACGGCCTCAACTTTGCCTCAGCGGCTTCGTCATAGCCTCAATGGCTCCATTTCAGCCTTAGCGGCTTCAGCTCTGTATCAGCGGCCAATGGCTAGTTGCGTAATACCTTTATTTAAATTATACACTTGCAACATATTGCTAGTTACTTTCAACCATCAAGAAGCCCCAAGATAGCTCACAGCTGGGAGAGGCCAACTCCCCAACTTACAGTTGATGGACATCCGCTTCCGGACTCTGCATCGGAAGAGGACTACTGGCTGCCAGTCAAGGGAAGCGTGAAGATGTCTACACAAGGCACCGCAAAGAGAGGAAGAAGTCGGCCTCGCCCTAGCATCATTCCATCCGCTTCTCCGCGGCATTCCCGCTCGGCCACCTTGGCCTCGGCCTCGGTCCCAGTTGGCCTTGGCTCCAGTCGGCTTTGGCCCCAGTCGGCCTCGGTCCTAGTCGGCCTCGGCCCCAGTCGGCCTCGGCTCCAGTCGGCCTCGGTCCCAGTCGGGTTGGCTCCTATCGGCCTCGGCTCCAGTCGGCCTCGGCCTCGGTCCTAGTCGGCCTCGGCCTCGGTCCTAGTCGGCCTCGACCACAATCAACATTGTTTCCTGGAGGGCAGGTCATCAACTCAGAAGGAGACCAATTTCTTTAAAGAAAAAGCTCTCAAGCCTGTAATCAACGTCGACACCAAACACAACGCAAAGGCAAACAACTACGAAAAAGCTAAGTACACTACACTTTGAGAAAAAGTTTCCTTTCATTAGTGTCTAATGCATTACAGAAAACCGACAAAATTAACCTTTCAAAAAGGCTCTTAATGGTCCTGCGATCATAAGGTCACCCGGGCCGGCCGCGAAACCCCCGCGGCGGTTCAAGACCTATGGCTCCAGCAACCTCAAGTCACCCCTCGGGCGGCCACGAACCCTCCGAGGTGGTTCCGAAGAAGCTCGGCAGCATCACGGCTAAGAGGACACCACTCAGTCTGGCTAGCATATGCCCCAAGTCGGTTTAAGTCCCAACAGCTCGTACCCGTTCAAGTCACCTCCCGGACCAGCACACAAACACCCAAGACGGCTCCGAAGGAGCTTGGCGGCATCGCAGCTAACGGATACCACTCGGTCTAGCTAGGATATGCCCCCGAGTCGGTTCAAATCCCTAACAGCTCGTACCCACTCGAGTCACCTTCCAGACCAGCACACAAACACCCGAGAAGGCTCCGAAGGAGCTCGGTGGCATCACAGCTAACGAATACCACTCAGTCCGGCTAGGATATGCCCCCGAGTCAGTTCAAATCCCTAACATCCCATACCCGCTCGAGTCACCTCCCGGACCAGCACACAAATACTCGAGGCAATTTTATTTCAGCCCCCACGGCTCTATTTCTGCTTCAGCAATTTTATTTCAGCCTCAACAACTTTATCTCTGCCTCTGCAGCATTATTGTAGCCTCAATGGCTCTCTCTGCCTCAGCGGCATCATTGCAACTTCAACGGTTGTCTCTGCCTCAGTGGCATCATTGCGGCCTCATCGGCTCTCTCTGCCTCAACGGCGTGTTGATGGGCACCCACATCCAAACTTCATGTTAGAAGTTGAAGACCCAAAGTCAACTCACAGTTGGAAGAAACCAACTCTCCAACTCATAGATGGCGGATGTCCACTTTCAGACTCTGCGTCGAGAGAGGATTGCTGGCTACCCTAAGCTAGCCAATGAGCGGACGGCAGAGGCCGCCCCATCGTATCCCCCAGATCGTCTGCGCAAAATTGTTGCTGCGCCCAAGGACATGTGCCCGTCGATAGTTGGAAGCAGGTGAGGATCAGCCACTTGGGAGGTGACACCCCTTTCGCCTTGCTGGAGTAGGTCTGCTTCGTCTAAGGGGCAAGGGGGAATCTGATGTGGCTGATCCGACACCGTTAGAGTTAACCATGAAGGAAACTGACGGAGCCCCGTCTCAGTCCTGCAGGGTGACTTCGGCCTCCGAGGTCCCTTTGGTCTCCGGGATCCCCTCGCCCTCAGCTTCAGACCTAGCACCCCCTCGGCCTCGAGCTTGTAACTGCTCTTATTTCCTGATTAACAACCATTTTAAATATTAACGACCTATCTCGGACCGTTGCAATCCGTCCGAGATCGGCAACGATCCGATGGTTGCCATCGATCGAAGCCATGATCCCGATCGGCCACGACCGATCTCGAACGTGGCAATCGGTCCGATCGGCGACGATCCGACGGTTGCGATCGATCCAAGCCCTCATCCCGATCGGCCACGACTGATCTCGGACCGTGGTGATCGGTGCGATCGGCGACGATCCGACGGTTGCGATCGATTCAAGCCGTGATCCCGATCGGCCATAACCTATCTCGGACCGTTGCAATTCGTCCGAGATCGGCGACAATCCGACGGTTACGATCGATCGAAGCCATGATCCCGATCGGCCACAACCAATCTCAGACCGTGGCAATCGGTCCGATCGGCAACGATCCGACGGTTGCGATCGATCCAAGCCCTCATCCCGATCGATCACGACTGATCTCGGACCGTGGCGATTGGTCCGATCGGGGATGATCCGATGGTTGCGATCGATCCAAGCCGTGATCCCGATCGGCCACGACCTATCTCGGACCGTTGCAATCCGTCCGAGATCGGCGATGATCCGATGGTTGTGATCGATCCAAGCCCTGATCCCGATCATCCATGACCGATCTCGGACCGTGGTGATCGCACCGATCGGCGTCGATCCGACGGTTGCCATCGATCGAAGCCCTGATCGATCTCGGTTGGCGATCAACGATCTCGGACCGTCGCGATCGATCCGATAGGCAACAATCCGATGGTTGCGATCGATCCAAGCCGTGATCCCGATCGGCCACGACCGATCTCGGACCGTGGCGATCG